>PVLD010009962.1:0-73583 GCA_004027595.1 Dinomys branickii | reverse complement strand
TCATAAGTGAAATAAATCAGCAGTACATGTGCAGGCAACGTATTGTATCACTGGTGTAAGAACCTGAGGGTGGGAATATAAACTAAGAGACATGAAGGAAATCTGTTCAAAAACAAAGAACAGATGGGACGAGGGAAAGGAGAAAAGAAAGAGACAAAAATGTATGTATGTATATATGAATATACATATATGCAGGAGGTCTAACATGGTTCTACTATTGTATTATATCACTTAATGCTAAGGAATAGTTGATGACTGGTTATTTGATCAATCTTTATGTCTGTATGTGTTATCCTGAACACACACTTCGAAGATATCAACATGCAAAGCAGCAACTATTGGTGGGTTTTTTTTGTTTGTTTGTTTGTTTGTCTTTGGTTTTTTGTTTTTTGTGTTTTTCTGTTGTTGAGAGGATTAATTGCCTGACCAATTTTGCATGTCTGTATCTGTGTTCATATATATACACTTCGAAGATATCAATAGGTAAAGTAACAACCACTGTTGAGTCCATGTCACCTCGTCTGTAAATCAGTTTTTATTGTACTATTTTTATGCTAATTTGTGTTTGTTTGTTAATATGTTTTTGTGCTTTTATTTTTTTAAATAAAAAAATAAATAAAAATAAAAATAAAAAAGTATTACAAAAAAAATGACATGAGACAATAGTTCAACCATGTCAGCCATCCCACACATACATACATACATACATACACAGCTATCCTCCTTTTCCTCCTCTCCTTCCCTTCATCCCGATTGCTCTCTACCCTTGAGCAGTCTCCCTTCATACCTCCCGATCTATATTCTCACCTCCAGGTTCCTACACTATTGATACTATATGCTGTTTACACATGCACATCTGGTTTACCTCACTTATGAGTACGGTCTCTAATTGTGACCATTTGCCTATAAAATCCCCTAGATTGTCTTTCTTTACAGCTGAATAATATTCCATTGTGTAAAAATGCCACAGTTTTCTAATCCAGTCCTCTGTGGGTGGACATTTGGGTTGTTTCCATGATTTAGCTGTGCTGCTATAAACATGGGTGCACATATATCACAGTGATATGCTGTTTTCAGATCTTCTGGGAAAATCCCCATAAGGGGGATAGCTGGGTTGAGTGGGACCTCTAGACCTAGTTTGCTGAGGAATCTACAAACCATTCTCCACAGTGGTTTCACCAGTCTGCAATCCCACCAGCTGTGCAGCAGAGTTCCTATTTCTCCACAGCCTCACCAGCATTTGTTGTTGGACAATCTCTTGATGCTGGCCAATCTTAGTGGGGTGAGATGAAATCTCAATGTTGTTTTTATTTGCATTTCTCGAATGACTAAAGATGTAAAACATTTTCTCATATATTTATTTGCCATTTGTATTTCCTTATCTGAGAAATGTGTATTCATCTCAGATGCCCATTTCTGGATTGGGTCTTTGAATGTGGACAGGTTCATGTTTTTTAATTCTTTGTATGTTCTAGAGAGAAGACCTTTGTCTGAGGGACAGCCAGTTAGGATTTTTTCACAATCTGTAGGTTTTCTTTTTACTCTGCTGGTGATCTCTTTAGATGTGCAAAAACTTTTCAGTAAGATGAGGTCCCAGTTACTGCTTCTTTGAAGTGTTTCCCTTGCAGTTTCATTTTTGTTTATGAACTCTCTGCCTACTCCTATGTCTTCAAGATTTTTACCTACATTCTCTTCCAATAGATTCAGTGTTTCTCTTTTAATATTGAGATCTGTGATCCATTTTGACTTGAGTTTGGTGCATGGTGATAGACTTTGATCTATTTTCAGTCTTCGGCAAGTGGCAAGCCAATTTTTTCCAGCACCATTTATTGAAGAGGCTATCTTTCTTCCAGTGGGCTTTTTTGGCCCCTTTGTCAAATATTAGGTGGCTGAGTGTTTTTGTGGTTGTGGCTGTATTTTCCAGTCTGTTCCATTGATCCTCAGGTCTGTTTTTTAGCCAGTACCAGGTTGATTTTATTACAGTAGCTTTGTAGTATAATTTCAGGTCAGGGATTGTGATTCCACCTGACTTGACCTTGTGTCCCAGAATTGCTTTTGCTATTCTGGGTCTCTTCTCGTTCCAGATGAACTTAAGGCATGTTTTCTCTAAATCTGTGAGGCACATAGATGGTATTTTAATGGGAATTGCATTGAATCTGTACAACAACTTTGGTAGTATGGCCATTTTCACAATGTTGGTTTTTCCTAACCAAGTGCAGGGAATGTTATTCCAATTATTGAAATCCTCTTTGATCTCTTTTTTCAGAGTACTGTAGTTTTCATTGAATAGATCTTTTACCTCTTTTGTTAGATTGTTTCCTGAATATTTCATTTGCTTGGATGCTATTGTAAAAGGTATGGTTTCCTTAATTTCTCTCTCAGTCTATTTGTTGTTTGTGTATAGGAATGCTATTGATTTTTGGGTATTGACTTTGTATCCAGCTACTCGGCTGAATTTGTCAATTAATTGAAGGAGTCTTCTTGTGGAGTTTTTGGGGTCTTCCATGTAAAGTATCATGTCATCTGCAAATAGCGATAGTTTTACTTCTTCCTTTCCTATCCACATTCCTTTTATTTCTCTCTCTTTTCTAATTGCTCTGGCTAATGCTTCTAGAACTATGTTGAATAATAGTGGTGACAGTGGACATCCTCGTCTTGTTCCTGTCTTCAAAGTGAAAGCTTTCAATTTTTGTCCATTTAGTGTGATGTTGGCTTAAACATTAAAAGTTTGAGAAGCTGGACTCTGCTTTTCTGATCAGTCTCTGTCACTATGGGCCTTGGCTTCGAGGAGCAGACTATGGCTTTGACACAGAGGGAGGAGGGGGTGCTGCTGTATTCATTTGTGAGGATTTTGAGTGGGGCCTGCTGGGAACAGAGATACAGCCAAAGGGACAATGGTGTTAACTGTCAGATAGAATGGCATGGAGTGGTTGTGGAGGTTTTTAAATACTAAATGTGGAGTTAGGGATTCTTGTGTATAGTTCCAATACATTCTTAAGTACTGAGTTTTAACTCAGAACAAAATCTTACAAGAAATTGGATCGTATGCAACAAACAGAAATGCAAGTTCATGAGTTATGGTATTAGTAGGAGCCCAGAATTCCTTTCTTATTGTCCTCCTGGTAGTGTAACTGGCCCCTCAGCAACACCTGTAAGGATTCTAGGTTCTGGAGAATATAGTCAGTATCCAGCACTGGTAGGAACAGTCATCTAGTGAAATACAGGAGTCAATTTTTATATTCCTCATTGTTATGGTTTGTATCTAGATGCCCCCCAAAGCCTCACACCCTCATAGGTGGGGGGCTTATGGTAGGTGGCTGGATCATGGATATGCGATACTGGGTTAGTCCACTTATTGCTTTAGTATAGTTCTGGGTGTGGATAATGAGAAGGCCCACCTTGAGTGTGGATGGCACCATCCAATAGGCTTATAGCCTGGGTGGGATAAAAAGGAAAGGACAGCTGGCTGACAACTGCTTCCTGCCTGCCATACAATGGACTGTTTCTCCTCTGCCATTCCCCTTTGGCATGGCGTCCTGCCTTGGAGCCAGTTGACTATGGACTGAAACTTCTACAAACAGAGAGCCAAAATAAACATCTTCTCTTTTAACTTGTGAGTGTTGGGTATTTTTTCCAGCAACAAGAATGTAACTAAGACACTCATGCACCATGCACTATACATCTGCATGTTAGATGGTGAGGGGAACAAAGACACAATCTTTGGTATCTGTATAAAATCAGAGATAGAATTTTGAACTGTAGAGTCTTTCAAGCTAAACTATGTTTTCAGGGTGATTGCAATCACAGACTGTTTTCCAAAGCAGTTAAGGGGAAATCATAGTTTACCTATGACTGAGTAAAAATGCGTGTTATTCTGCTATAAAAATGCTAGCTAAGACTCAGTCCAGAGAACATTGTTGACTTATTCAAACAAATGCCTATACTCATTGTCAGGAATATGGGTCAGCTGTGACACTGGTGGCTCTGATAAGATCAGCTATGCTTGGCTTTACACAGTGGTTCCTCGTGTGCTATTCTTGGACCAGCAGCTGCCTATGTGCCAGTAAAATGTAGTAGTGAGAAAAGCTTTAGATCAAGGTAAGCACTTGCCAACTACCATGAGCCATCAATCCATGAGTCATAGGGCTCAAAGTCTATGGAGCAGTCAACATTTGCCCATAGGGAGGACTTAGCAAGAGAGGTAGAAAAAGGCAGAATAGTCCACAAATAATACTACCTACCACAGGTGAAGATGATGAGAAACTTGAGCAGGCACCTACCCAGATACTCTGTATTTACACTCTTCCAAGTCCTGCCCATGGCCTACTCCTTTTGCAAGCCTTCTCCAAGTTGAAAGGGAGCCCTGGTTCTCTGATTATCTCCAGGCTTGACATTGGCCTTCTCTTGACTGTCTCTCTAGAGAGACAATCAGTTGGTTGAGATGCTGGGTTTCCCTTGTACCCAGGACAAGTGGGCACAAAGCAGATACTCAATCACAATAATAAACTGCTTCATGTGGATGGAGTACACATCTAGAACACTTCCCTGGGTGAGTAAGTCAGAATGACAAGCTCGAGGACACCCCACTCTCTCGTCCATACTAGCAAGGGCTGCCTTAAACAGGGTTGTGTGATGGTGAGGACTAAGGCTCTTGAGTAAGAGATTCACATTGAGGTGAGAGCTCACAGCCACCAGTCCTGTGACCTTGGATCTGTTGCCTGCCTTACAGTATTTCTGATTCTTATCTATAAAGTGGGAATAACAGTAATTACATTGTAGCATGGTTATTATGTTTCTAGTATACTACTTGCAGCCCTGCCTCAATGCCTTTGAACTTGTTCTTGCATCCAATATATTGCAGTCCATTTTCCTGTGTGACCGTGACTCTTTTCCACTTCAGTCATTTCTACCAAAGTGTCTTCTTGCTGGAGAGGTATCCCTGGCCATTCCATACAGAGCAGCATCCACTCTGTTATCACACTCTGTCTCTTTGCCCTGTTTACTTTTTGTATTATAATTGCCAAAACTGTTTTTATTTCCTGGCTTGTTTACATGCTTAATTATTGTCTGTGTCCCTTCCCCAACATAATGTAAATTCTACATTATGGGAACTGAGACACTGTTGACTGAACAGTTTCCTCATCTATACATTTCCACTGCCCACAGTGATGCCCAGAAGCTGTTTACTGTGTGTTTCCTTAAGGAAGAATGGGACTCTGAGGATGAATGAGGTCAGGTCTGCAGAGTTGCAAATGAACTGCCTGTACACAGTGCACATTCAGCAAATGGCACCAGTTGTTTCTGAGTGACCTCTTCTGCATTATCCTCAGGCATGGCCCAGTCTTTTCTCCTATCTCTGGGCACAGAAAATAGAACTTTCCAGAGCAGAGCCCTGTGTGTCTGGGCACCTTCCTGCATGCTGACCAGCACATGTTCAAGACTTTTGCACTTTCCTTTCATCGTAGCAGACAGAAAAGCCTTGATCTTCCAAGGCCTGCGGCGCATTTTATCATCTTCTTTTCTCTGAGCTTCACCAAGTTTCACCATGTGAATCACGGGCCTTGTCCATTGCTAAATGCTTTCCTCTGTGTAAGATGCAGAACATTAATGGAAAGATGAACTCTCATTAAACACATGCCCAATGACTTTATGCTGTTAGAAAAGCCTTCCTACAATAGAATATATTGGCCAAAATTGTGCGCTTGAAACTATTTCACAGGCAAATTATTAATAATAATCAGCCCATAGTGATGACTCTGATCACTGCCTTATGAGATTTATAAAAGATAACACTGAAAAGATGAGCAATAAAAGCACACACCATTCAGTAAAGTGCACTGCAATGCAGCTTAGTTTAAAAAAACACTGCTTCATAGATATATTTTCAGAGTAGGGACAATTTTTCTAAAACCTGGGTTAGTAAATCTACTTTATTAACATGAGGTATTCTCAGGAGTAAATGATTTTATTGATCCAAGGTTGGTTTGGATGTTGTGCATGAAATACTGGCCCAGATCTTTGGGAGGCCCTTAAGCAGAGTGCTTGTCCTCAGTGATTCGCACATCCACAGAAGCGTAGTCATGGTGGGCGCCCAGGGAAGGTGCTGAACACAGAGAACTGTAGAACTGTACGCTTTTACAGCCAGAGCCCAAGGACTAAGGGACCAAGGAAAGAGTGAGAAGAATGCATGAGGAACTTCCTTGTACAACTTCAACAGGTGATCAGTTTGCAAACGAAAGAGGAAAGATGTTCTAGAAAAACAAAACAGCATGCACAAAGGCATGTGGGAACACAGGATGGCAGAGCCAGTTCAGGCCCACATGGGATTCATGTGGGGAAGATGGCAACTTCTACAGGGGATTGTTCCCTCTCTTCTCTCTTTACAACACTACCAAACATTGTCGCATATGATGTTAATAGGTAAAAAATTTTAGTTGTGTATTTTTTCACAGGTGTTTTTGAAAGCCCAATTTTGTAGGTTCTGCTCCAAAAACTGAGTTTGTCAGAGACTTTGCTTTTCAGGCTCACAGGACACTCACTGAAGAAAGGGCAACAGCCTTCCAAGAGGTTCTGGTGAACCAAAGCATTCCTTCTCCTTCTTCAGAGCATGTGAATACATGTGTATACATACACACACACACACACACACACACACACACACACACACTGCTACTTCTCATCCATGTGCTTTCCAGTCTTTCTAATCTAAAACCCCATTGTGTCATTTGCCATGGTTTGGATCTGGAATCTTCCCTAAGGGTTTGTCCCTGCCCATAAAGTGACTGGGATGTGGTTTATTCTTTTAGAGATGGTACCCATTGTAAAGGGGCTATGCCACTGGGAGTGTGCCCTGAAGGGGACACTGGAGCCTTGGGCCTCTTCTGTCTTCACCATGATCTGACTACCATGAGGTAAACAAACTTCATCCACAGGATGATCCTACCATGTGTACTGTCCTGCCACAAGGCCAAGTATCCATATATTGTCAGATGGTGCAATGTCTAGTGATTCCATGTTCCTTTTGTCCCACCCAAAGAATTGGGCATAAGTAATGCTCCCATTTCTTGACACTTGATGAACAGTGTCATCAACACAATGTTCATCTGCAGTTAAAGAAGAGGAGAGAGTGAAAAAATGAAGAAAGGAAGAAAAGACAAAACCAAGAAGAGCTACATCCTGTAAGCAGGATGGACCACTGCAGAAACAGGAGGACAGTGGAACAGAAAGGTTTCAGGGCCTTGGTCTTTGATGCTTTCTCAGATCCAATTCATTGGAAGTTGCTCTGCCCGTGCATCCTGGTAGTGATTGACATGTCACATCCTGTTGTTCAACCTCTGTTCTGGATCTTTCTAATTGATAGGTTACATCCTGTGTTCCAGCCAGCCTTCTATGTCCTAATCTTATACCTGTTATGGAATGAAACCTCTACACTTGTGAGCCAAAACAAACCTTCCTTCTTTATAAGCTCCTATCTAATGTATTTTGTTATAGTAGCAGGAAGTTGACTATTCTCATTTTAAAGTTGCTCTATAATAGCTCCCTGCTGTTCATCCAGGACAAAGTCCTGTCACTAAACTGACCAATAGGACTCATTTCTTACACATCCATCTACCTTTGCAGTCCTAACTCTGACTATCACTGTCTAGTACTTTTTGCTTTGGCATCTTACATCTTCTAGTTCTTTGTACAATGTTCCCATTTCTTTTTCATTTTTCATGAGGTCTGCTCTTCCCAGAAGGACCTTCCTACCTCTCTCTTTGCCTGCTCAATTCCTGCTCAGCCTTTCCCCATTGCTTCAAGCTTCATAGTTAATTCTCCTCCCTGGATAAGGCAGATTTTTGTGGACTCTGCACCTTAATGAATTAAGAGAACTTGTACCTTACTTTCCTCATCTCTAAGGAAATCTAACACTATCTAACACTCACAATTTAAAAAGAGGTTTATTTTGGCTCATATTTCAGTCCGTAGTTGACTGGCTCAAAGGCAGGATGGCATGGGAGAGTCACATGGTGGAGGAAAACAGTTCACATCATCACAGACAGGAAGCAGAGAGAGTGAAGGGAGGAGCTTGGAAAAAAGATAAACCCTTCCAGTCCACATCCCAAGTCACCCACCTACTCTGACAATGCCCCACCCCCAACAGCATATTTAGCTGTAAACTTATCAGTGGGCTAACCCTTAAAGAGCACAGTACCCTCTGAACCAATTATCTTCCAAAAACGCTACCTATGAATGTGTAGGGCACTGGCAGAGGGGACATCTGGAGACAAACCATGACACCTTGTTTGGGGTCTCCTAGGGCACTGTGCATCCACAGCACTGTCTGGTTGCTTGCTTGATGACTTCTACTCAGCTGTCTACAACAGCTGTTTCCTCTCCCATGAATTTTTATGAGGTGTAGTGTTTGGGTCATAGAACCCAAGACTTGCTGAATTTGTGAGCACTTTTCATCTTCAGGTGCATATGACAATGTTTTAATCATTTAAAATCAGAAGACCAGCTGGACACCATTTCAATGAACATGTGATAATAAATCCAGCCCAGACTGGTTTCATCTATATGGCAATGCTGTCATTAAAATGTAAGTTTTCTTTTTTTAAATTTCTACTTTGCATGGGAAGGAGCCCATGAAAACAAAAATTCACAGAGCTTTAAAAGTTATTCAAACAGTTGTGGTAATGTCAAAATTCTGGGAGACTGAGTCAGGAAGATTGCAAGTTTGAGTCCACTCTGAGCAACTTAATGAGTTAGCAAGACTCTTTCTCAAAAATAAAAAATTTTAAAAGGGCTGAAGAGGTAGCTCAGTTTGAAGACCTTGAGTTCAGTCCCCAATACACTTGGGTATGTGCGCAGATGGAGGACTACTGGGAAAGGAGGGAAAACACTGTCAATGACTCAATGAGGGAACAGGCACTGAGTCCAAAGACATAGATTTCTGCAACCTTAAAAATATTTCCAAGAGCTGTGAAAGGGGTATAGAAGGTGACCAAAATACTTTGGTAAGCCTAAATAAAATGTGTGTCCAGGCTTAGTCTGTTCCTGGGTCTCAGAGTCAATTGAATGGATTTCTATTGTGATCATATGGAAGGATTCATCCTGACGGGTTCTCCAAAAATAATCATGCATAAATGAAAGATTCCTGAGAAAACACAGGCAGATTGAGTAAATGAGACAAATCCCTAAATCCACACAAAAAGAGTAATGGATGGCATATCGTGATCACTAAACATTACTGTCAACTTGGTTGGCTTGAGAGGTGCCTAGATTAATAAAGCACACTTCTGGGATTGGCAAGCTGAGTCATAGGAGTGTGACCTTAGAGACTAAAGCTAGTCCCTGGAACCTCCCTCTCTGGATCTTTCCTAGTGATCTGCATCCTGGATATGATGAAGGGAGTTTTCCCCCACAATGCTCTCTGCCATGAGGGTCCTGCCTTGCTGCTAGCTGATCATGGACTGAGATCTCTGAAACTATGAGTCAAAGTCCTCTTGATACTATAGGCAAGCTAAAGGGATTCAAAAGACACCTCTGCTTTATCTTTAATGGATGATTGAGGGTTCTGAATGCCTTATTGTAAACTTTTGTCAGTTTCAAAAGTAGGGGTAAATTATGGCTTATAATTAAATCAGAATGCTTTAGGTCATAGAACCCAAGACCTGGTGAGTTTGTGAGCACTTTTGAGTGTATTCTATTACCTTCCCTATTGTAAAGATGCAGAAACTGAGGTCTTCAGTGGCCCACTCCTATCTTTCAAGGTGCCAGTAGTGACAGAACAGAGAGTAGGCAAGGCTTAATCCCTGAACTCTGGCCTAGAAATTGCTTAGCCATATTGCAACTCCACACAGTAAGAATAAGGGAAGGAGTGCTTTGAATACTGAATTCTCTTTTGGAGTCTTAAACTATTTAGAAATATTTGGCTAAAGGCAAGAGGTAGTTGTTGGAATATAGAGTGTTGCTTGCAGTTGTTAATATTATAAAATCAGGTACAGGGAGCTTGCTCTTACATTGGGTTCCTTTACTGTCACATGGTTTTGGGGGTTGATGTGACAGTCTTGGGTGGAAGTACTCAACAGTGGGGAAATCAGGGCCATCTGCCAGCATGGAGTTGGTCCCGAGACAGTGTAGGCAACGAGAGGACTCCCAGCAGAAGCAGTTACATAATCACCTTCAGGCAGGGAGCAGGGTCCAGCCAGGGATCCCAACCCTTCTCCAGGCTCACCCTCAATCAGTGTTGTCTTGGCCTCTGTGAGGACCCCTACAGCAGGCTAAGCACCTGTTTAACAGGGCTTCTGTTTATCTACCTTCCTGATCATAAGGCGTACCTATTCCCATCCTTTCTGCACAAATTCCTTCAGAGAGTGAAATTTCTGAACTATATCCCACTGCATGCTTTCCAAAATCCAAGAGTCTACTGGTTGGTTCCAAATTTTTGAAAGAAAAGACTCTCATTGCTTTCACTATCCAACATATAGAGTGTAAATCTAAAATATGAAGAAAATGAAGTGGAATGAATTAATTGTTTGATGTAGGGGAAATCTCCCATTACTGCATTATTAGTTTTAAGAATGTATTATTCCATTCATGCAACCAACTTTGAGTTCCTACTTTGTATCAGCACTAGAATTCCAGGAGGAAGGGGTCATGGTCTTTCCCTTTAAGTAACTCTGGGGACAGCCAGATACACTGGTCATGGCAGTTGTTATATTAAGACTGAAGAATGTTCAGAGTGGGGAATTTATTTTTTATAGCAAAATCTCCGGTATAGAGCAGTTTAAATGCTATGAAAATATTAAAACATATTTTGATGTGTGCCTGAAGTGGAGAGAAAGGTAATTCTCCCAAAGACAGGAAGTACCAGGTATAAATCCATAAGCTACACTAATCATGGTGGCAGAGTATTCCTAAGGAAGGGAAAGTGTGCTGATTTCTGAACCTGGATTTTGATGAAAAACAAATGAGACAGAAGACAAGCCTGGGACTTCAGCAGAGCTGAGTAGATCAAGGATAGCTACAAAAGAAAAATTTCTTTGAGAAGAAAGTTTTTTAGTGGAAAAATGAGTGATAAACCCTCCCTACCACAAAAAAGGGAGTCTGAACTTATTAGGTCCCACACTATAAGTATACATATATCATAATGAATCCCATTGACATTCACAATTAATATCTGTTCATTAAAAAATTATAAGAGTATACAATGAGATCATAGGGTGAATAGGTATTCTATAATAGCTAAACTTGCATTCTTTAAAGTTAAATTTCCGTAAATAAAAAAGAAGAAAAAATAAAGGCTTCTAAGCTTCAGATTTTAATAAATCTACATTGCTGTTCTTCTGAAGAAGCAAAGGGCAAACCTTCTCTGGAGAAACATTTGTTAAACCAGTCTCAAACAATGTCCATGCATACAGGACTAATGAATAAGAGTTCACAACTAAAACCTACAGGGTAACCAAGGAGAAATATCACTTCAGAATTGGCATAAGTTATATAGAATTAGGCCAAAAATGGCTGAAAATATTTCAGTTATAAGAAACAAGATATAGAAGAAGTACTTCTAATGTTTCTTTAAAATGAGGAGCTAAAAGTATAAATGAGGTATGAAAAACTGATCAGGTACGTGTGAAATAGACAAAAGAGATATAACTTCTAGAGCTAAGTAAATGTGTGGTTTCTTTAAAAGTAAATCTATTACAAATTGAATTAAAGAGAAAATTTGTGAACTGAAAAATTTACCTGAAAAAGAATTCATCTAGAATGTGGCCCAAGAAACACAAATGTCAGGAAAAAAACCCACAAAATCCTTACAGAAATGCAGCCACTAGAGTAAGAAGAAAATAGACATGGATAATACAATGAGAAGGTACTGTATAAATATGAGTCCTCAAAGGAAAAACAGAGATACAATCAATATTTAAGGAAAATTGGATACTTTTCAAAATTGATGAGAAGCATTAATTCTCAGATTCAAGAAACTCACCCCAAGTATGGTGAATAAAAAGAAATGCACACCTAGATTCTGTCCACATTACAGAAAACAAAAACAAAGAGAATCCTTTGCAAGGGGACATGAGGAAAAGTCAGAATACTTACACAGTACTTCAATTAAACTGAATCTGAATTTTCAGTAAGAATAAGAACAAAAATCAAAATGGTGTCATCAAAGTTCTGCACAACATATGTCAGTTTAGAAGCCTATATCCTGTTTTTTTAATTAATTGAGTTTTGGGTTACATTTTAAATATACATAATGATCAGCTTCATCATAGGAATTTTATACCTGTGTACTGGCCCCAAAAACACCAATGTCGGGGAAGAAAACACAAAAAGCATTAGAAAAATATGGCCACTAGAGTAAGAAGAAAATAGATACGGGTTAACTTATCTGAATTATTCTTTTTTCCTCATTCTCCTACCCTCCCTTCAATCACTCTTCTTATTAATTACTTACAAAAGCTTTGTTTCCATTTTCCCTTCTTACATTTTTCCTTTTCCCTTCCTTCCTTTCCTTTCCTTCCCCTTGTTCTCCTTCACAACTGAGCATTTTCTTCCTATTTTATAATATCTAATATATATTTTGGTCCTTATTTACGCTTTCAGTTTCTCACACCAGAGAAACAATGCACTATTTCCACATGTGTATCCAACTTATTTCACTTAATAATATGGTCTCAGGGTCCATCCATTTACCTATAAATGTCTCAAGCTTCTCATTCTTTATGGTAGGGTAGTACTCTATTGTATAAAAATATTACAGCTTCTTTACCCATTCCTCAGTTGATGGGTATTTGGGCTATTTCCAAGATATAGCTATTATAAACTGTGCTGCTATAAACATGGGTGTGCATGTTTTTAATTCTTTTGGGAAGATACCAAGAATGGAATAGCTGGTCAAATGGAACTTCTAGGCTCAGCTTTTTTTTTTAAAGAAAAGAAAAATAAACATTAAAAACTATGGTATAAAATTACAAAACAGTATTGTAGGAGAGTAGGAGAGTAACAATGGTTAGTATATTGCCTATCTATTGTTATCTTCAAATAGTTGTTCATATCACAAGATATAGGCATGAAAACGTGATTAAACAACACAGGAATAAACCTTTCTTTTTAATGAACTAAGAGAAATTAGTAGTGTAACTATTTTAACTATCTTGTGTATGTGTGTGTCTATGTTTATTTATTTTTCCTTTTCCCTTTCTTCTTTTCTCCTTTCCCTCATTCCAGTTTCTCTTTCATTTTGAGCAATTTCTTCCCATTTCACCATATCTGTTGTACCTTTTGTTTTTTTTTTTTTTATTTTTTTTATTTTTTTTTTGCGGTACTGGGGATCGAACTCAGGACCCTGCGCTTGCTAGGCAGGCGCTTATTCCACTGAGCTATATCCCCAGCCCCATCTGTTGTACCTTTTGGATCTTATTTACTCTTTCAGCTTCTTACACAAAGGAGACAATACAACGTTTACACATGAGAGACTGACTTCACTTAAGGGTATGGACTCAAGATGCATCCATTTCCCTATAAATGTCTCAACTTTATCCTTCTTTATAGTTGAGTAGTACTCCATTGCATAAAAATACCACATCTTTTTTTATCCATTTCTCAATTTGTCAGTTGAATTGTTTCCAAGATTTAACTATGACAAATTGTACTGCTATAAACATATATTGCTGTGGTATGATGGTTTTAATTCTTCTGAGACAATACTCAGGAAGGGAATATCTGGGTTAAATGGGACTGCTAATCCTGGTTTTTTGAGGAATCTCCACTCCTTGATTTCCAAAGTGGTTGCACCAGTCTACATTGCTACCAACAATAGAGAAGTGTTCCTTTTTCCCTACAGCCCCTCCAGCATTTGTTGTTGGTTGACTTCTTGAATATAGCCATTTTTACTGGGGTGATGTGGAACCTAAATGTTATTTTAATTTGCATCTCTTAAAAGACCAATAATGTTGAACATTTTTTCATATAATTATTTTCTATTTGCATTTCATCTGAGAAATGTGTGTTCATCTCAGATGTTCACTTTTGCATTGGGTCTTTGAATTTTGGGGACTTGATTTCTTTCACTTCTTTATATGTTCTACATGTAAGTCCTTTGTCTGAAGGACAGTTAGTTCAAAATTTTTTCTCACTCTGTGGGCTGGCTTTTCACTCTGTTGGTGATTTCTTTTGATGTACAAAAGCTTTTTAATAGCATGAGTTCCTAGTTGTTGATGCTTTGAAGTATTTCCCATGCAGTTTGGATTTTGTTACTGAAGTCTCTGCCTACACCTATGTCTTCAATATTTATACCTACTTTCTCTTTCAGTAGATTTAGTGTTTCTGTTTTAATATTTAGAGCTCTGATTCATTTTGACTTTAGTTTGGGGGAGGGTGATAGACAGTAGTCTAGTTTTAGTCTTTAGCATGTAGAGAGTGAGTTTTTCCAGCACCATTTACTAAAGAGGCTATCTTTCTTCCAGTGAATATGTTTGGCTACTTTGTCAAAGATAAGTTGTGTCTTATTTACTTTTCTCTTATTACTGAGACAAAATACTTGATGCCCAGAATTAAGGAAGGAAAGGTTTATTTGGCTTGCAGTTTGTGGAGGTTTCAGTCCATACTCTGCTGGCTCCAAGGCAGAGTGGCACACTGCAGAGAGTAACAACTCTTGGTTGCACAAGACAGCAAAAGCAACAAGAGAAAAAAGGTGTATCAGCAAGCAGCCTCTTTCCCTCCCTTATACTGTGTGAAAACTACCCACCTCAGGGCAAGTGTAGCACTCACACCCATAATCCCAACGTTAGACCATAAATGAATCATAAACTCTAGAAGCCTGCCGAATGACTGCATGAGAGGCTTTGGGGGAGCATTCGGACGCAAACCATGATGGTGGTGGCTGAGTGTGTTTCTAGTTGTATCTGGATCTTCTAATCTTTTCTACTGGCTCTCAGATCTGTTTTTTGTCAGTACCATGCTGATTTTATCACACTAGCCTTGTTGTACAATTTCAAGTTGGGGATTGTGATGCCAGGATTATCTTTTTAATTCTGGGTCCTTCTACTTCCAGATGAATTTTAGGAATTTTTTCTATAGTTCTGTGAGGTATGCTAACGGTATTTTGATCAATATTTCATTAAATCTGTATAATTTTGGGAATATGGCCATTTTTACTATGTTGGTTCTTTCTGTCTATGAGCAAGGGATAGATTTCCATTTTATGATATCCTCTTCAATCTCCTTTTCCAGAGTACTATAATTTTCAATGTATAGAGCCTTTACTTCCTTTGTTAGATTTTTTCCTCAGTTTTTCATTTTTTTGGATGCAATCCTGAAGGCTATGGTTTCCCTAATTTCTCTCTCAATGAGTTTGTTGTTGGTGTACAAGAATGCTACTGATCTCTGAGTATTGACTTTATCCAGCCACAGAACTGAATTTGGTTATTAACTCTAGAAGGCTTTTGGTGGAGTTTTTGGGGTCTTCTATGTACAGTATCATGTCATCAGTGAATAATGATAACAATTATTAATAATTTCTTACTTTCCCATCCTTATTCTTTTTATTTCTCTCTCTTAATTGCTCTGGCTAAAGTTTCCAGAACTATGTTGAATAGGAGTGGTGATAGTGGACATGTTCGTCTAGTTTCTGGTTTTACAGTGAAATCTTTCAGTTTTTGTACATTTAGTATGTTATTGGTTATTGGCTGGTCATAGGTGGCTTTTATCAGATTGAAATGAAGACCAATTTTCTGTAGGGTTTTTATCATAAATGAGCACTGGACATTATCAAAAGCTTTTTCTCCATCTATTGAGATGATCATGTGATTTTTGTCTTTGGCTCTGATGATATGGTGTATTATATTTATTGATTTGTGTATGTTGAACCATCTCTGAATTCCTAGTATAAATCCCACCGGGTCATGGTGGGATTTCTTATGGATAATATATTGAATTCTGTTTGCTAGTATTTACTGAGGATTTTTGCATTCATTGGGGTGATTGGCCTGCAGTTCTCTTTTTCGGTTGGATCTTTTCTGGTTTTCATATCAGGGTAATACTTCCCTCCTGGAATGAGTTAGGGAGTACTGCTTCCTTTTCAATTTCATTAAAGAGTTTGAAGAGTATTATTAAGTCTTCTCTAAATTTCTTGTAGAATTCAGCAGTGAATCCATGAGAACCTGGGCTTTTCTTTTTTGGTAAGTTTTAAATCAATCTCAATTACTGATATTGGATTATTGAAAATTTCTATATCTTCTTGATTCCACTTTGGTAGTTCATATGCTTCTAGAAGTCTGTCCATTTCTTCTTTGTTTTCCATCCTATAAGAGTAAAGAGCAATTTCACCTTTATCATACCATTATGCATGAATTTGAGTTTTTCTTTCATTTTTTGATAAGGTTGGCCTGCCTTGTGTTTTGTTTCTGTTGTTTGTGGAATTGTGGTCATTTTTATCTCTCTCTAGAATATCTTTCAGTACTCTTCATAGGGTTGGTTTGGTGGTCATAAGTCTCTTAAGTTGTTCTTTATCATAGAAGTATTTTATTTCTCCACTAATTTTGAAAGATAATTTTGTAGGGTACTTCAATCTGGGTTGGAAGTTGTTTTCTTTCAGGACTTGAAACACTTCACACCAAGCTCTTCTTGACTTAAGTATTTGTGTTGAGAAATCTTCCATAATTCTGATGTGCTTTATAGGTGATCTGTTTCTTTTCTCTAACAGCTTTTAATCTGTTCTTATGATGAATTTCTGGAATATTCATTATTATATGTCATGGTAGTTTTCTTTTGGTCATGACTGTTTGGAGTTTTATGTGCTTCATTTATTTGTGTATCAAATGCTCTATCCACACTTGGGTAGTTTTCTGCCATTATTTCTGTGAATGTTTTTTCTTATGTCATTTGTACTGTCTCCAGCTTTCTCTTTGATCCCAGTCAATGTTATGTTATTCTTGTTTGTTTCATCTTGTAGTTGTTGGATTGAGTTTTCATGGTCTCTTGCTATTTTTAAGATCTTTCTTTTCATGATTACTAACTGTGATTCTGTCTTCAATATCTGAAATTCCATCCTGTCCTTCATTCAGTCTGTTGCATATACTTTCAAGGGAGGATTTAATGTCTTCAATTTCTGTTTGGATCTGTAACGGATTCCATTTATTTCCTATGTTGGGCATTTTTTGTTTCCATCATTTTTCTAAGTTAATCTATTCTTTTATCTGTTTCTTCTTTAGCATCTTTTAAGGATCATTTCTTTCTGTACTTGAGAGATTACTTCTCTATAGCCTTTTCCACTTGTTTTTTCACTTCTGTTGCTATCATTTCAGAATTTTTCAGTGTTTGACTTCCAATTTCACTTATCTCCTTATGCCCCAGGCTTGTCCTGGGTGGGCTGGAGGTCTGGGGTTGCATTTTGCTTCTGGGTCTTATCATTTTCTATTTTCTCTTTTTTATTTTATTTTGTTTTCTATGTTGATACTTGCTAATTTGTTATGGTAAATAGCTCTATCACTAGTATTGAGGTTTCCATAGAGAAGTCTGTTCTTCAGAGATGTCTTCTAGGTGTAGGTGGTTTCTTGTAGCTATCCCAAGACCCTACCTTTCCAACTTGTAAAGGATACAAAATTACTGTTTAGCTCAGTTCCTAATCCTTTGGTACTGGGCTGTAGTGATGATTATGACTTCATACAATCACAGTGTTGTCATACAAGGGAGAAAAACTGTTTATAATGTGAGTGACATCCTGGCTCAAGTAGTACAGTTAGTAACAACAATAGTTTCAAATACAGCTCAACTACTGTAAACTATGGTGACCATTAACCTGTTGCCTCCAACCACAGAAACAGACTGTAAAATTATATAGCACACTCAAACATGTATTGTTCACTTGTATGTAGTGATTTTTCCCCTTGGTGGGGTGATTTAACCCTTCTGTGGGGGCTAGGGCATTTAGGATGGTTAGGGGATAGGCTAAAGTGATGAGTGATTTCAAATATAGTAGAGTCAAGGCTGGAGATTAAAGAATGATGACCCCAGTTTGGGGAAACTGGAGAACACAGGAAGGAAAGAATAAAATAGAATATGAAGTAGTAGTCAGAAAGGGCAGAGACAATCATTACTCACTTGAATGTGTAAATTCTAGAAGTAGTTGAAGAAACAGAGAAAGATGATCTATAGAAGAATGAAAGGGAAAGGTAAGAAACCTAAACATTGAAAAAAGGAAGTAAGAAAAAGAAAAAGAATGGAAAGTAAAAGAAGAAATAAATACAGAAAAAGGAGACCTGAAAAAGAGAAAGAGGAAAAAAATTCAAATACAAAAACAACTAGAGAATATAAAACAAAACAAGATGACATCAAACCAGACAGGAAAGTGATAGCCAATCAGACAAACAATGGAGCATGAAAGTAGTAAAATCCCTCTGATGCTTACAGTTCTGTGATAGTGTTCGTATTTAATCCCAGAAATTCCTGGGTATGGAGCTGATCTTGATCTCTGGATGTAGGGCCTGGGGCTGGACTTCTGTTGGTGGAGTTCTCCAGAATCCAACTACTGGCTCTTCACTGCTATGTCAGACACTTCCACATCATTGGTCTTGCTAATTACTACACCCTCCAAAGGTGTGTGTGTGCCATTGCCTGGTTGTTGTCCTGGGTCTCAGTGTAGCTCTGGTCAGTCCACCCACCGAAGATGTGTGTTTTTATGCTCCTCTTGCAGACACCACCTTCCTGGGCAATGGAGGAAGAGCAGAGCACAGACTCACACTCCTTTCCTAGGCACTGCTGTCCCTGAGATAATGGAGGAAGCACAGAGCATGGACTTACCCTCTAGTCTTAGATTTTTGAGGAGTCTCCACACTGATTTCCACAGTGATTACAAGAGTCTACACCCCCACCAACAATAGAGAATGGTTCCTTTTTTCCCACAGTCCCACCAACATTTGTTATTGGTTGATTTCTTAATAATAGCTATCCTTTCTGAAGTGAGATGGAATCTCAGCATTCTTTTAATTTGCATCTCTCAAATGACCTATGAACATTTTTCCATATATTTATTTGCCATTTCTACTTCTACATCTGAGAAGTGTCTATGCATTTCAGATGTTCATGTTTTGGTTGAGTCTTTAAATTGGGGGGGCTTGGTTTTTTTGAGTTCTTTATATATTCTAAATATTAGTCCACTGTCTGAGGGACAGCTGGAAAAACTTTTCCTATTCTATGGGTTGTCTCTTCACTCCACTGATGATTTATTTTGCTGTGCAAAAGCTTTCTAATAAGTCAAGATCCCAGTTGTTCATTTTTCGTAATATTTCCCTTGCTATCTGGGTTTTGTTCATGTCTTTGCCTGCACCTATGTCTTCAAGACTTCTACCTATTCTATCTTCCAGAAGATTTAGTGTTTATCTCTTAATATTTAGATCTTTGAGCTATTTCCATTTTAGTTTAGTACATGATGAGAGACATTGATCTAATTTTTGTCTTCAGTATATGGAAAGTCACTTTTTCCAGCACCATTTATTAAAGAGCTATTGTTCTTCCAGTGAGGATGTTTGCCCCCTTTGTCAAAGACAAGGGTAAGTGAGTTTGGAGTTGTTTCTGCATCTTCTAATCAGTCACATTGATCTTCAAGTCTTTCTTTTTCTCTAGCACCATAGTGTTTTTATCACAGTAGCTTTGTAGTGTGGTTAGAGTTTATGATGCCTTCTTGCCTTCATTGCCCAGAACTGAATACTCTGTTCTACATCTCTTCTGATTCCAAATAAATGTTAGGATCAATTCTGTAAGGTATGCTATTGGTGTTTTGATCAGGATTGCAGTAAACATGTATAACAATTTGGGGAGTACGTCCATTTTCACTGTCGGTTCTTCCAGCCTAGAGCAAGGGGTGTCTTTTATTTTATGAATTCCTCTTTGATCTCCTTTTTCAGAGAACCACAGTTTTGAGTTAAAGATCCTTTACTTCCTTTGTTAGATTGGTTCTTAAGTAGTTCATTTTTAATGCTATTATGAAAGGTGTGATTTCTCTAATTTCTCTCAAAAAAGTGAGTTTTTCTTTGTATACAGGAATGCGACTGATTTTTGAGTGTTGACTTTGTGTTGGAGACCACTATGAAGTGGCTCTGAGCAGGATTTAATATTAATCAACTGGCTTTTCATATTTACTTGGGAGTTGTCCTAGGCTTAGGCACATTATCTGCAGATGTGAAGCTGATTCACAGTAAGTGAACCTCTATGAGTCACTGGTCAGTGTTGAGACCTGTATTGGTGCGTGCTGCTGTGATGCCTCAAGGACAAGGTGACTGCAGCCGAGGATGCCTGACTCCTCCCCTTATTAACTTCAAGGAGACTAGGCTGCAGCCTAGTCTTCAAGGAGACTATCTCAGCCCTGCTGTGAAGGCCTTCCTGGAGATAGTTCTCCTAAATTAATATAATATTACTTAGATTCCCCAGTCCTGCCAAGATTCCTGCATTTTCTTCAGTATTCCTCCTCCCTTGTTTGTAAACCTAATAAATACGGGCCACCCAGAAAAGTCTTTGGCTAATTCAGAGAATATCAAAGCTGGAAGAGAATTAGTCCTAGAGCTCTAAAATCGTATTTTTATTTACTCCTTCTTCTATCCACTCACTTGGGAGATTGAGGGCCTGATCAGCCTGCAATAACTTAGGGTTTTTTAACCCAGTTTTTGATAACTTTGTATCCAACTACACACTGAATTTGGTTGTTAAATCTAGAACTCTGTTTGTGGAGTTTTTGGGGCCTTCTGTATAGAGCATCATGTCATCTGCAAATATCCAGTTCTTTAAAAAGCAAGTGCAGCAATAATTCCAGAAGGAAAGTTGGTGAGAAAAGATGGAGTAGGAAGCAGAAAATGTTAAACATATGTGTAGACATCAAACGTGCTGCACTCAGCTATATATATAGCACAACCCTGGTTTGTGAGCCTCACTCATCTGGAAGTATGCTTGTAATTCAAAGTGCTTGTATATCTAAGGGAATTTATGCATAAGAAATGGAAACTCTGATGATTCATTCCACAACCCAAAAATACTAATATAAAACAATTACAATACTGTCATATAACAAAGAACACACAAAATTAAACAAATTAACCTCCACTTACCTTTTAAAACTTTTATGGCTGGTGTGAGGGAGATAAGAGAGGAAGCTTACTGTGTAGGACAATTTCACTCTCACTAAGAGAATCACTGATATCTCTTTCCTGCAACTTTAACAAGGAACCTATTGGGTGACACACACTTTCCCCTCCTTTTGAGTATTTCATGGAAATGTTACATTGCATTGTTGCTAAACAGATTCATCACTAGCACTGCTACAGTCTTATTTGGGGGATGATTTTCCATAAAATTCTGCATTGTTTTCCACATCTCCCTAATCTGATTTGAAGTGAGGGATTCCTCTCCGTTTTTGTCCTTCTCTTCAGACAAGATCTTCCCCATAACCTATTTCTGTTGGGAGATGATTCCCACAATCTTGCAGAGAGACAGAAACAGAGGGGGGGACAGAGAGAGATGGAGAGACAGAAAGGTAGACAGAGACAGAGAGACAGAGAGACAAAGAACCATTAGCTCAGTTGTGATCATGTGATGTTTGGCATCCTGTACTACTCACACTGTAAGACATCAATCATTTATCAAGTTAAAATTTATTATAAATGTTTGCTTATCTCGTGGAACATCCACAGAAGTTACTTGCAATCCAGGTTTTTAATATATTCATATATATATGTATAAATATACATATATATAAAATTTGCACAACTAAACAGTAAAGAGCTAAAATTTAAGATGATGATAACACATTATTTACAATCTGCATAGTCAGAGTGAATGTGTCACAAAATTCATCAAAGAAATTAAAGACATTGGCCAAGTTTAGAATTCAAGTTAATTATGTGCAAAATGAATATATATCTATTCATATATATTTATATATGAATTTTCTCCACAGTAGTTGAAGAAAATTGAAGTATAGTTGAGGAATATCAATCAATGGGAAAAGCCAGAAAATAAAGGTTAAAAAGACAAATAAAACATACAACCATTGTTGAATTCCTATCACCTTGGTGAAACTCTATTATCATTTATAAATTTTTTCTTTTTATTTTTTATTTTCTTTAGTGGTTTGATTAATCTTGCATTCTTACATCTGGTAATCTGACCAACTGCAATGAAAATAAAATGTATAACAGAACAATCACTGTTAATCCTTACCACTTTGTTCAGAAATGCTATATCATTCTTACAGTTTTTGTTCTATTTTATTTTTGTCTATCTTGTTGGCATTTTTTTATTGTTCTTTCATTTTTCAATTCTCTTTAAAATAAAAAAAGAAGACAAGTAAGATACCACAAATGGTACTGACAAAAGGCTCAACTATAACTGCTTTTAAAAAACTTTAATATTTCCCAGTGGATTAAAATATGCATATTTTTGAGACAGTGTGACCATTTTTCAGTGTAGATTTCTAAAACATTCTTACTCCATACTGGAGAATTTTTAAAAATTGTTTATGCATATTTATTATGAAAAGAAGCAGTTCTGTCATCAGGAGAAAGAGTACAGAAACTGTGGTATTTGCACATGGAATCCTATAGAGCAGGTCATGAACTTTAACCTGATGTGTTATTGTGGCTGAACTCAGGAATACCCTGTTGAGTGAAGAAAGTGAGCCAGAGAAGGCAAATCATTTGATTTGATGCACTCCAAGTTCAGACAGAGGCAAAACTGTGATTTGTTAAGTGTATATGCAAACTGGCCAAATGCTACTGAAACAAAGCAAAATTTAAATTCAAGTTGGTAGTCACCTTGGAGGAGAAGGAAGGGAATGGACTACAGAATGTCACTCCGATGTTTCAGAAATGTTGGTATGTAAGTCAGGTAATGAGTATCCGGATGCTTGTTCCACTTTTATTCTTTAAGTTATACTATGTGATGCACATTCATTTGTAAGTTTGAAAGGGATCTTACATTAATATATGGACTGGGAGAGGAATGAATGTCTGGCGGGCCGAGGAGACAGGTGGGAGCTGTCCCATGAAGCAGTGAGGTCCAGGCCTCTCCCAGGGTGAAGGGAAGCCCTGCAGAGGACCGAGGGCAAAAGAGGCGCTCAGAGGCCGCTCTGGACCCGGGATGCAGAAGCCTAAGCGACGAGGGCCGGGTGGGCGCCCCCGGACCCTGCCCGGGGCAGATAGCCCGCTCGCGTGGAGCTAGGTCCATCTTGCGGTGCGGCGAACGGGAGGCCTTTTGCAGACCCGTACTCCTCCCGGTGTGGCTCGAGGTGTACCGTGCACGGAGCTGGCAGGGAGGAGACTCGGGCGGGGCGAGGCGCGCGTGAGTCTCTGCTCTGGGCGCCTCGCAGGGACCCGTTGCGAGAGCGTGGGCAGGCGCGGACCCCGCTTAGAAAGATACTGAGGCCGGCGTTTCAGAAAGAACAAGCCAACAATATCTTCCCTGTGGCTGGATTCAGTTAAACCCTTTTACTTTCCAACTGCAAGATCTGTTTTTGAGGCTTAAATTCAGACGGAGAATTTGGCTGGGTCACTCCGGAGTGCGAGCAGTGCGGTAATCAGTGCGGCGATCGGAACCTAGACTCCCGGAAGCTCTGGGACTCAGGCTGGGAAAAGCCACCAAAGCAGTGCTGAATGTGCTCGCGAGCCTGACCCCTCCGCACCGAGCCTGCGCGGGGAGAAGAGCGCAGCCTCCTGCGATCCCCGGGCGCATCTGAGGAGGAGTGCACGCCGCAGGAGGGCTTGAAGAGGGGAAGGAAGTGGCTCAGGACACACCCCCTGTTTGGCGCCAAGGATCGGCTTTATGGGAGACAGTTTTTCTATGGACAGAGGTGGGTGGTGGTGATGAGGTTCAGGTTGATTCAAGGTCAGTGTATTTATTGCGCACGCTATTTCTATTATCTCATAAATAAGGAACAGCTAACCGACGCATGCGCAGTTCTCATTAGGTGCTGGGCTCCTGAGACCTTGACGTGGTGCTAATCCAACAGGAGAGGGCGCTGAGATGGTGATGGTGAGATAGAGAGTGGCTGGAAATGAGGCTGCTCTTTCTCCTTGCTGCTCTCGCTGGCGTAGTGAGTAGGGAAGACTGGAAGACCGCTTTCCAAGCTTGCTAGTGTTTCTAGGTGGAAAATGATGGACCACGATCTCTTGACGGGTCTAGGGCACAAAATGCCTTCTAGAAAGCCAGACATCACTATGCAGAGACCACCAAGATCAGTGCCTCTGAAAGCATATGTCTGCAGTTTGCCGGTTTGGCCACCCCACGGTCACCTCTCACCTGGCACCTCTGTGATGGGTGAGTGTATTTTGGTGTTGAATGGTCCCTCTTTCTGCAAGCAAACAAGATGCAGTGCCCATTTATTTCACTTTCCACCATTGTTCCAGAATTCACATTCACTTGTGTTCAAACTGAAGAAGAACTAAATTCTCCTCCCGTTTTCAGGCCGCAGATGGCCTCAAATTGGCTGAGCTTTAGTTTTTATAATTGTTTTGTTTTGTGGTATGTGAAAGGTGGCCACATGTACAGGGATGCTGACCAGTTTTGAGTATTGTGTCATTCTGCATCCTCAGAATAAACAGTCAAAGAATCTCCTGTATTTGAATATCGACAGCAGGTAACACCCTGGTAGGCACAGCCTGGAAGGTTAGGGTGAATCCTAGGAAACTCCCAAATGCTTAATGTGGGGCCAGGTGCTCTGTGCAAAGAAAACACATGAGAAACAAACCCTTCTCTTAGCTCTCCCATCTCAGGGTCATGACAGAAAGATCTTACATATGAAGTTTCAGGGGGAAAATATTACAAGGTTTTATGTTCCTCAATGCCCACAAGAAATATTTACAGATTCTTTCCATATATACAAAGTGTAAGAGCCACAAGAATTTCACAGTTTGGGCTGTTCTTGTTTACTCTTCCAGGTCTTAAGAAAAAAAGTTAAATAAGAAACAATTGAAAAAATGAAAAAAAAAAAGAAAATGAAGCACAACCAGCTGAGTCAATGAACTGTTTCCCCAGTGCTTGCACAAAGATGGAGACAGATTTCTGAATCTCCCTCTAATCATTGTGGAAAAGGATTTCAGAGTTGGTGAACTGACAGCTGTTTAATCCCAAGAAAATTGTCACTGAGACCACCAGAGAATGCTATGGATTTTAATAATGGTTGGGAATGTGGGCCTCCAACACTAAGTTTTTTCATATATAAATGTCATCATTTATATTTTCCTGAAAATCAATTTAATGTTGAAATTATTCCTCAAAAAGAATATGGTATCTACAACATTCTTAGAAAGTAACTCCACTCTTGTGTTCCCATTGGTAAAAGTACTTCTCTCTCCTTCTACCCTTGCCAGCCTCTGGAGTTGAGTGCTCTCTTAGGATTGCTTTGTGTTCTCCTTGGTACATTTATATAATTGAGCAGGATTCCCTTCTCCCTAATTTCTCAGTTCCACTTACACTAATCACACATGGTAACTACTCTGCTTTCTGTGTTCCTATTTATTTCACACTCTTCCCCTTGGACAAAATTTCGCCTTCTAGGTGTTCCTTATTCCTAATCCAATAGTTCTACATATTCATATTTTGGTTTTCTGGTAGTTTATAGACTTTCCCTTGGCAACATTTATACACAGCAATTCCAAAACAAGCAAATCATAGTAAGGCTGTATTTCCCTGGAACATGACAGTGTACACTCAACAACCTGAGTACCACTGGCATCTTTCAAAATCCACCTGACCAGCTTCACTGTCTTCTGCTCTCTGGAGCATATAGAGGACTTCCCTAAGTAGATGTGACTTTCCTTGTGTATTATTCTAATTCAGTGAGTTAGAACACTTGACTCTCACCTATGCCTCACAGTGCTACTCAGATGATGAATATTTGACCATTTGTTGAGTATTTGACTAAGGAATTTTGACTCAATTCTATCTGGCTACATCATATTCTGAAACTAGATGACTGACTTTCTGGGCTTTTGTTCCCCATGGCTCCTTCCCTCCCCTGATGCTAACAATCTATCTTTCATTCTGAACAAACCACCTGCGTGCATGAGTGTGTTGACATACATCATCATTATTGTTGCCATTGTCTTCTTGTTGTCACACCTAATCCTCTGTCCTTGTTACTTTCTTTCATAAACATCTAGGGAAGCATCAGAAAGACAGAGCATGGATTCCTGGTGTTTCCTTTCTGCAGTGAGCTATTTTCCATCTTCTCTTATTGTTCCACTGAACTCCAGTATTTGCTGGAAACTTCTAAGTCTCCAGCGTACAGATTTAAAAAGGTGTTTCCTCATCTTCTGTTTCTTCACAGTGCACTAGGGGAGGCAGTTGTGAAGATAAGTAACTGAACATATAGCATGATCAGTGAAGTAACTGAAAGACTATATGACTTCTTTGAGGTCTCCACACCAGTGGCTAAAGAAGATGACTAGAATCCATGCTTCCTGTGTCCTACTCAGGAGTTTTAGCAAATTTTGCAGAATAAATTAAATGCATTAGGTTTTCATTAAAATAAAAAATGGCTTGGGGCATAAATTTAATTGCCCATACCTGTGAAGAACTTTAAAATGATTCAAAGAATAAACAGGCAAGAAGAAGAGGAGGAAGAGGAAAAGGAGCAAAGACTTAGAAAAGGAGAAAGGGGAGGATAAATGGGAGGAAGAAGAGAGAAAAAGGATGGAAAAGAAAAGTCATTTAAAATGAAACGATGATATTCTAGTATCCTATTTGAGGAAGACAGATACCAAACTCCATGCCTTCTAGAAGACAGCTCTGAAGTCATCTGGGGTCAGCATCACTTCCAGAAGAGCGTGAGAAATGTGGGGCAGGAGAGGTCAAGGGTTGGACCTCTCAGAATTTTTGCTCCTTTTTGTTTCTCAGTCAGGGAAGGTGGACTGCTTCCACAAGTGTCAGAACAGGCAAGGGTCAGGCATTTTAAAGAAGAGATATTGGCCAAATCCCCAAAGAAAGAAAGGGAATGCATACTGGATGGAAAAGATAAAATGTGATGAACTGGAAAAACTCAGTCTTGGAACCTGAGTACTTGGGTTCCAGTCATAACTCCTTTCTCTGCTAGTATCAATTTCAGGGATGCACTTTACTCTGAAGTTGCTCTGTTTCCTGTATGTGACAGCAAAGTGATGGTTCCCTCAGGGTTCACATCTCAGGCTGGCAGTGAGGTAAGGGTAAATAAAGGTTGTGACGGTAGGAATGTTGCAATGCTGTAACTATAGGAGTTACTGTAAAAACTACCAAAGTGTATAGAAACTCAGTGTCATGGAATCTTAATGTACTTCATTCATTTATGCCACCTGTGAGCATTTGCTGTCTAACCGCTGCCAAGCACTGTGGAGATACTGATGAATGAAACGTGATGGCAACTCCAAAGGAACTGATAGTCCACTAGGGGACAAAGACACTCAAACCTGCATGCAAGGCAAAAGAGAGTGCAGGAAAGAACTCATCTGAGATGTGTGAGGCAAGTATGGGTTCTCAGATGAAGAGAAAACTAGCTCTTGCAGGGTGCAAGGGTTGAGGCTGGCTTTAGCACTCAGAATCTTGGGGGTAGGAAATAATGCGGTTTAGGCAGAAAGATGTGTCCCAGCTGTGGTTGCCCTGGAAAACAATGGGTCCCCATCAGTGGATCAGCACCATGTGAAAGGCTTCGCATTCTCCCTCCCCCAGATTCTGACGTGAGTACTGAGGTTTGTGCACCTTTCTACTCTTCCACAGGATTAACAGGTCCAGAAGGTGATCTGAGGAGCTAGGGATGGAGGAGATGGGAGGGCAGGAGGGTAAGAGGAGGTACAATTAAGATGAGAAATGTACATAAACCAACTCTCCACAATGAAAGTATTTATTATTATTTGCTACTCATCAGAATGTCCTTTACCTCTTACAAATGTTGGGATGAGGAAAATATTTTGAAACCCACTGAACATAAGTGATATATGTATAAAACATTTGTGACCGTGTTCTGTGCAGACCACAAATGGTGGCATTTTTATCTACACACAATATCCAATATTTTCATCTGTCAAAAGAAAGAGTATGGAAAGTATGTGCGATCATGTCTTGACAGGTCAGGCATCAAATTCCTTGCCAGGGCGTGAGCACAGGCTACGTTTGTAATTACAGTGATAACGAGGGAGCTCTTTCAGTGGCTTAAAGTCCTAATCCCAATGTCTCTATTCAGGAACAGACCCACAGTTTCCACGCTGCATTATTGATGTTCTGGAAAGGAGGAGCCCTGTGTGCTTCAGAGACTGGCTCAAGTAGTAAATATGTCTGCAATTAAGCTGTGTTAACCCTATCTCTGACTGCCTCTACACTGCCTACTTCAGTTTCCTCTTTTCACAGAAAAACTGTGCCACCCCTCTACACACACCATTTAAGTGTCTTCAACAAGCCTTACTCCTTTGGGTCAGTTCCACCTACTCACTTTCAAGCCCCATGCCACCATTTTCTGGGATAAGAGCTAAACTTTGCAGCCATTATTATTGCATCCTCATTCTTTCTGGCTGTCCAGATGGTGCTACACCAAATGCACATCTTATTCTCCTATCCCCTCCTCAAACACTCAAGGCTGCGATCTCCCAAGCTAGCTACCTAATATGGGGTTTTTGCACAAGCGTGCAGTACCTAATGTTTACATCCCTTCTGTGGAGCTGGTTCTTATGCACAACACATCCGAATATCTTTCTCCAACCCTTTTCTCTCACCTCCCTCCTCACTCCTTCACTGTCTTGATACCCTTCCTATTAGAGGTAGACTTGTTTCACTACTTTCTATTATCTTTTACTTTGCTTTTTAGTTACGTTTTGGGTTTCTCATATAAGAGAAGCCATGTGGTATTTGAGCTAGTGTGTCTGATTTATTTCAGTTAACACTGTGGTCTCAACATGTATGCATTTTCCTACAAACGACACATGTTAATTTTTTAATGGAAAAGTAATACTCCACTAAGTGTAAATACCATGTTTTCTTTATCTATTCATCTGTTGATGGGCATATAAGATGTATCTCTTCCAGGCTTTGGCTATTAGGAGTTAAACTACTATAAACATTTGTATAGCTGTATCCCTATAATACAATATTTACAACTTGTTTTGGAAGATACCTAGAGGAGGAATAGCTGGATTGAATGGAATTTCTGGTTTCAGTTTTTTGAAGAATGTCCAGATGGATTTCCATAATGGTTGTACTGGGTTACATTCCCACCAGTCGTGTAGATGGGTTCCTCTTTCCTCCATAGCCTTTCCATCATTTGTTATTTGATTTCTTGATGGTAGCCATTCTTCCTGGGATAAGGTGGAATCTCGGTGACTTTTTAATTTTCATTTTTCTAATAGCCAGCATGTCTCCCAAAGTCCATGTTAAAGGCTGGGTCCCCACTGTGGTGCTCCTGAGAAGTTGTGGAATCTTCAGGGGCCTAGGTCACTGGGGGCACCCTTGAAGGAGATTGTGGGGTCCAGCCCCATCCTCTTTGCTCTGCTTCCTGGCTCCTGAGATGAACAATTTACTCTGAAACACACTCTTGCCAGGATGTGCTGCTCTCACCAGATGCTAAAAAAGTAAAAACGGCCATTGAGTCTTGAACTGGAACCTCTACAACTCTGAGCCAAAGAAACTTTTGCTAGGTTACTTGACTCAGGTATTTTGTTATAGTAATGAATCATTGACTAATGTTTGTCTTTTCCTCTTGCCTCTCTTAGGCTGTTTTCCATCTGTAGCCAATTCATCTTTTATACAGCTGACTGATTGACCTTCCTTAGACACAAACATTTAGTGTACTCACTTTTTGCTGATTTCAGATTGGCTGTATCTTAAATCTCATTGCAGGTATCCAAGATCTCTGCAATCTGTTCCTTTTCAATGGTTCCTCCACTCTGGTACCAGACAGATGTTCCAGGAAGAACTTTCATCTTCATCTTCCTCAACTACACATGTTGTTGCTCCCATGATGACACTGTACAACTTGTAGTGTACCAACTTTGGAGGTTCTTCTACTATCATCTTAACCATCAGAAACATTATAACCATCCTCCCTCCAAGATGTAGTATAACCTTTTGCCCATAAAACATGGTCCCAATTCATACTGAACTTCCCCATGGCAGAAATTCCTGCTGGTTGAACACGTGACTGGGATTGAGCCTATGTATAATCTTGTTAGTAGGATAACAAATTTCTCTAGGATAGGGATAATGAATTATAAGTGTATCCCACTAGGCCTAGCACATAGAATATATTTAGCAATTGCCTTTGAATCAAGGTATTTTTTTAGTTTTGTTTGGGTTTTTATTTTGTTTTGTCTTTGGCAACCAATATGAAATAGGTATTTTTTAAATGATCAAATCACACATATATTACTAATTAGGTGATTGTACTCATTCTCAAAATATGAATAAGGAATATAATAGACTCAAAGTTTTAGGCTATGAAAGTCATTACTGTTACATTACTGTGATCAGGGTTTTTTACAAATAAATAGTGAGTAGTCATTTTGAAGGTTATAATGAATATTTGCAATGTGTGATGTAGAGGTAGGGGCATGAGTGGGTAAGCTTGAAGGTACTGGCTGGAAAGACTTCATAGAGGTAGGTCGTGCAAGACAAACATGGTAAAAAAAAAAAAAGATAAACATGGTAAAGGTCCATGTGTGGACTTTATGGGAGTCTGAGAAAACACTGTTTCTTTGGGGTCAGCTTTCAACTGTCAGCTGATCTGAAACAAATTACTGTGATTTTTGGTTCTGCCTTATGAAGGACCGTTTAGAGAATAAGCTGGAATTGCCCATCTGGAATACAGAATCCTGTAGCATTTGAACAGGTTCTGAGGTGTTTACCACTACACTCAGAATGAACACAGGCTCAGCACCTGCTCATCACAGAGTGTTGTGGTTTTGGTGGCTATGAGAGTTTTGGGTTTTGCTTCTTTATCAGCATTGCTATTCTTCCTGTAGCAGTTAACAGAAAGAAGGTATGGGACAATCCTTCTGAAAAAGAAAAGAATCTAAAATTCTTAGCCTGATCAAACTAGGACAGAAAGATTAATTGCCTGCTTCTTCCAAGAAATATTCTTATGAAAAGGTAACTGTGTGACATACACTTCTTCTTATAGGATGACACTCTGTAGGGTCATGTGTGGCAGCAGATGAAGGTTAAGTGGGAAGCTTGTGCAGTGTTCTTGCAGGAGAAGCCACAGTGACCCACCCACATTCTTTTTCTCACCCAGAGAGCTCATCAGTAGCTTGGAAGGAGTTTTCTTACACGGATCACAGTCTACCCTAAGCATCTCCATACTCCCCCTCTAATAGTTTCCTGTCCTCTCAAGAGTGAGGTAGCAGTGTGAGAAACAAAACAAATATGAGAAAACAAGCCTTAATCATCAAGGAGCAAGCATCAGTGGAAAGGCCTCCTAGAAGGCAATTCTTAAACACAAATCCCTGCCTCTGATTATGCTCTGGGGAAAAACTAACCCAAGGCAGTCTCATATGTAAGCCATGCTTAAGAATCTAAATTCCTAGATAGGAAAGCAATGAGAGATTTTAACTGAGTAAGTAACTTGGCTCCACATGATAGAAACTGAGAGCCCACACGGAACCAGACCAGACCTTCTGACACGAGAGAAGTCTTTATTGGGGGAGGGACAGAGTAGCAGGCTACCTAGCGGACCAACGTAGCCCCGAGCTGAGGGAAGTGTGGGCCTTTAAGCTCTTTTCTCTGGCGGGGGTGGGGTGGGGTAAGGAGATGTCCCTGGGCCAGAATAGGCCGAGCCCTGAGCAGTGGGGAGGGCATCCAGGCCAGAAGCCTGAATGGCAGGAGTTGCCCAGGTCAGAATGACCCAAGCAGGTGAACTGCCAGAGCGAATGAGGGTGGGGGCAGCATTTTTGGCCAAGGGGAACTGAAGTGGAACAGGTAAGGGAACGAGAGAAATATTGAGAGTTAAAGTTTTCCCACGAGGAGGGGCGAGGCTGGCTGCCTTGTGACTTATCACCACATATATGTGTACGTCTATCTAGTCACACATATATAGCAGTCCCACCAGATTACATCCCTTAGAGATGTATCAGTCATCTTCTGTTTGTGTAAGTACACTCTATACTATCCCCACAATGACAAAAGGCTGGGTGACACATTTCTTTTGTGGCTTAAATGTTTAGTGATGCTTGACTATATTTACACACACACATATACACATATATATGTAATTTCAAAAGAGACATCACTGAAATATCTGGGAGGACTAGAAATTGTGGAAGCAAAAGAGAAAGAAGAATCCCAGCTAAGGGTTTGTGGACAAAAATCAGGGGTGGTTTGCAAATGATCTTGACCTAAAGCATGAAGTTCTTGAACTTCTCTGGGACTAGACTGTGTTCATCTCTGCCTACAGTGGTGATTTATTTTTCCAAGGGACACCCACCCACTTTTACTAGAGCCTCTAATTGCAGAATTATACACATATTTTCCAAGGAGAAAGTGATACCTCCCTACTGACTCATCTTCCTTTATTGAATAACCTTATCCTAGGCAGAACAAGAACTATTTTAGCATCCTTCCCACGACTCTCATCCCAAGATCTCTCCTGAACCTCTCAAGGAGGCAAAGCGGCTTGGTTTCTTAGAAATGTACATTTCCCGGGGTTAGAAGACTTGGTTTCTAGTCTCAATTCTCCTCTCAAGCCTGCTATGAGTCTCTACTTTCTTTTCAGGAAAACAAATTTGAAAATCCTCACAGAAGCTTCTCTGTGAATGAAAGCTCCTATGATAGCTCATTGTTCTGAAAGGTAGAGTTTCATTGCTTAGACCAGCAAAGAGCAGTCAGGACACTTGGGCCCCACAGGGGGCTCATATTTTAGGGAGACTTCTAAGGTCCACGTGCTTGAGAGTGATGCCTGTTCATCTCTGAATTTCTGTGTCAACTGTGTTCTAAAATGTATCAACTCTCACTAAATGAACAAGGAAAGAAGGGCTGGAATGAATGTGGGAGGCAGTGCGGTAGTGAGCTTTGCCTTTAGCCCAGTGAAAGATTGCAGGGAAAGGAGATGAAGGGAACTATCTGTGTGCCAGGCCTGGCTTTGTAAAGCACTCTGGGGTCCAGTGGGGTGAATGACAGAGGAACAGCTCCAAAGGGGAATTCAAGCACCTGTGATGGACCAGTATAAGCTAGGTGAAAAGAGATGGAAACAGGCATCTCTGGCCCCCCTGTGGGGCTTGGCATAGCCTAGGGCTGGATAAACAACTGATGCGAATGAGAAAACCAAGGGTTCTTTGATCTAATAGGATTGGAGAGGAAGTTCTAGACAGGGCTGGTGTGGGGATGGGAGTACCTAGGTAGGGATCTCCTTCAAGAAATGCTTGCAGATGACCTTGACTTCTTTCTCATGCTCCACTGTCCTACAATCCAGTTTAGCTTTCTGTCTGGCCTCTGTCCCTTCTCCCTGTTTCCCAGATGTAGGTGTGTGTGGTCCTGCAGCACGGGCAGAGCACCAGTAATCCTTGCATAGCACACACTCAGTGTCATGTGGGACATTCATGAGAGCTCACAGATGGATAAGACAATGCTTCTATGACTCCCAGTTTACAGACAGTGTAGACACACCTGCACTGAGAGGACTTTGAAGTCCGCCCAAGTTCATGAGGCTTGTCTGTGCAGGAAGTGGTGGGCTGAACAATATCCTGATTCTGCCTCCTATCAAAAGTGTTCTCAAGTGGCCCATAGTTTAAATAGTGAGATCAGATTAGGACAGAATAAACCTTGCTGACTACTGCATAGACTACTCCTGGGAAACTGGGTGGCTGAAATGAAGCAGACAGAGCTGCTTAGGGGATACCAGTTTACCAACTGCATGGTAGAAAATGCAATGGTCTTATCAGTAAATGGTCATCAAATGATAGGATGAGCTCAGAGTTTGAGCTTAGTTGAGCATGCAAGAATCACAAATCTGGGATTTGGAGAAGACAGATAGCACACCCTAATAATCCAGAAAAGTCCTGCAGTGAAGTAGAGTCCCCTTCCATGGGCTCATGACATCCTTGTAAGGTAGGGGCTGAGCATTCTTGGCCCTGTGCCTTGTTAGGAACACTGAGGTGTTATGGTAAGTGGTTTGTCTCACAGGCAGCTGACAGCTTTCCAGAGTTCTTCCAAAATTATTATCTTTGATAGAGAATTATCTGAGAAATAAATTTTAAGATACACACACACACACACACACGCACGCACGCACGCACGCACGCACACCCTGCAACCTCCCGGGAGCGCACTTGCCGCATGACAGACGGATTCTATTTCTGGTCCTCAGAACACATGGCGCAGTCAGCAAGAACGCAGTTGGAGGCAGCAGCACCAGAAGCCACTGTCTGTGCTTGGCCCAGCTCCACATTGCACAGCAGGTTGTGGGAATGGGTTTGGAAGCCCTGGTGCCAGTCACTTCTGATGAGCTGACACTTCACAAATGCCATTTCTCTCTGATTCTGAGAAGTTTGCAGAGCTACAAATGTCTTTATGGCGGGCTCACAGTGTAGGAGCAAGTGTGGTTTCTTTTTTGTTTTTGTTAAAAATAGACCCATAGAAGTTTAGAATTTAACGGTACCTTTCCATTTATGATTTTGCAAAGGGAGATCCAGAGCAGGTAAGGGGTGTGTCCAAAGACAGCCAGGGAGTTCATGGGGCAGCTGGGAAGTAAACGCCAGCTGGGATTGCAGTTCAAGGCTCTTCCCATAGACCTTGTTACTTCTTTGTGAAACACAACTAAGTTCTTCTGTTGAGGAATTTGCCATTCAGATTGCTTCCTCTCTCATCCCTCCTGTGAGGTTTCTGTTTCTTGGAAGAAAAATTGGTGAAATAGTCTTGCATTTTCAAAGAATACAATATCTTCATGTTTGTGTTTGTATTTGTTCTTTCTTTTTGCCATACCTTCCTCTTTCATCTTAGGACTTTGAAAACAGCTTTCTTTCTGATTGCTCCTGCTTCTGAAAGCTCTTGTTCATTACTGATCTATCCAATAACAAGGACTGCAGCTTCAGCTCAGCCCCAGGAAGTCCTAACATTTAGCCATACTGTCTATACCTCCAGGAGGCGTGTCAAAACAGAGCCCAAATCTGTTTAGAGAATGCCTAACCTGCATCCTCAGCCCCACTTCAGATGGTGCCTGATCTGGAAGGCCCTGTTTGATTCCAAGAAAGCTGAGCTACTTATAAAGAAGCATCCAAGTAGTATTTCCCAACCAGTTCCTCTGAAGGAACCTTGCCCCACATCTCACCCCACCTCACAGCACCACTCTGAGCCCAAGGTGAGCAGTCAAAGCCAAGTTCATGCTTGGCATTGTTTGCACAGTTATGTCACTATTCTCTGTGTTCTCCTCAAGGTCACATGTCAGCCAAATTGAGATGGTGTCGATACTTTGCAAACTCCCAGCACTGGTCTTGATGCCACTCACAGCCTCTGGTTCTGTCCCACTCCATAACCTTCCCCTGTCAATGTCCCACACCTCTACTCACTCTTCTCCTCATCTCTGAAGACACAATATCCAGAGAGGTCCACAGCTTGTGCCCTGACAACTCTCAATGACATTCTCTCTCTAAACTATCTTTCAGTAATATGGCTGTGATAGTTAACTTTTGTGTCAATTTAAGTAAGAAATGCCCCAGTGAGTAGATTAGCATTAATGCTGGGTATGGCTTACTGAAGAAAGAAGATCATCTTGGGTGTGGGTAGCACCAACCAATATGCTTGTAGCCTGACTTGAGTAAAAAGGGAACAGGAGGCTCACTGCTGTTTTGTGAAGGAGCTCCAGCCTTCACCTTTACTTTGGACATTGTCTTCTGGCTTCCAGAGCAGACTTTTCCCTTCCAGCTCAAACCCATCAGCCTCCTGATACTGACTTGCACAGGACTCTGAAGTGAGGTCCAGGACCTTTCATTGGTCCTTCAGATCTCCAGGGTGCACATGGCCCTTTTGCATTCTTGCACACCTGCAGGCAGACATTGTAAGTTTACATAGTAAATCCTTATATATTTATATATCTTACATTAAATTTGTTTCTCTAGTGAGCACTGACTGGCTATAGGAGAATTCTGGTGCCAACCAGAGAGAATCTCATAGTGAAAGACATAAGAAAGCAATTGGGGGTAGGAGGAGCCCTGGGAGGGGGTCTGGTTAAGAAATTGCTTCACTCAGAGTCCTCAGCTTGCAGCACAGTTCTGCCCTCCACACCTTCATAACCTCCTATGTGCCACAGCCCATCCTCATGGAAGCCAGCTCAGAGAGACCCAAGCTCACAGACTTGCAGCCCATCCCAATCAGAGAGCTCTGGTGGAAGATGTGAAGTGCAGAGAGGATGAACTCTTGAGAGAGCGATACATTTCACACTAGGCTCTTTGCAGGACCTTTGCAATGTGAGAAGTCCCCCAAATGGCAGAACTCTGTGAAGATGGCCTGTCACAATCCAAGGCCTAGTTCAACAAGTACAGAACAGGTGTTGGCCTCAGGATCTTCCTCACCTGAGCCTTCATGGCCTTGGTCCTGCTGAGCCTGAGTCAGGCTCCCTCTAGGTGGCACTCTGCCTTGTGAGGACTGTGCAGCATGGGGACAGACACATCTTGAACCAGGAAACTGCAGAGCCTGTGTTCGGAAGCTCCTTACCATCAGCTGGGAAAGTGCAGATCCTGCCCAAGAAACCATTACAGAAATGAGCCTTGAGAGGCTGGACACACACACACACATACACACACACATATGGACACACACACACACACATAGCAGGAAGTAGAGCATGTAAGACAGCAGGAAAAATCAGATGTAAGCATTTGCTTGTAAGAGAACAGGAAACATGCTGCTGAAAAACATCAATCTTAAAACTGTGGTGCCTCTCTGTGGTGTGTCACCTGGAACCTCCAAATAGGGCTGAGTCACTCCTTCCCTCAACTGCCGGCAGCATTGGCAGAAGAGAATCACGGGACCTATTGATTTGGTCAGGTTCCTCTCCCTGGATGTCTGAATTGCAGTTCCTTCAAGATAATCACCTTATCCAAGGTCAGACTTCTGCCTTTAAACAGCTCCCATCCATTGGTCACTCAGTAGCAGGATAAAAAGGTTAGCACTTAGTCAGCTTTCCATAACTATGATGAAATATCTTAGATAACGAATTTATAAAAATAAAGGATTGTTTTAGCTCATGTTTTTGAGGGTCCAGTCTAAGGCAGGAGTGGACCCATTGCTTTGGCTTCTGGTGGGTATGCTGGATGGCAATGGTGGGGAGCACATAGGGGAGAGAGCTACTCCAGTTATTTTTTTATTTTAAAGATAAAAGAATATAAACTTGAATAACACAAAAACAATAAGGAAATACACAAATTGTGGGGAAGACTGTAGGGGAAAGACAGTGAATGTTGTTTTACATATTATCATCACATTTGTTACTCAGTTATCTCAAAAACAATGAAGGAAATACACAATTATACAGAAGATAATAGGAGATTAACAATGGCTGTTGTATTACATAATGTTATCTTCACATTTCTTAATCAGTTATAAACCAGAATAACCTAAAACTAATAAAGGAAACACAGAATTATAGAGCAGATATTGGGGAATTAAAAATGGATGCTGTATTACAAAATAGTGTCTTCACTTTTGTTACTCAGTTATACAAATAATGGCACGTTCAATTAATCAAACAGTTTTCTCCACCCTCATCTCCATTGTTCTCCCATCCAATCAATCATTTTCCATCTGATAATAACTGTACTTTTTGGTTTATTTACTCCCTTGGGTCTCCCATTGGGAAGGCACATGGCTGCTTCAAATTATGCTGTAATAAATATGGGTATACTCAAATTACTATGGCACTGGGTGGAAAAGCACCCATCCTCAAAGACAGTACATAGGTCACACCCAATTGATATATCCTTGAGGCCCTTGGGCGTCTGGTCCCAATCCGTGGGTTCACTCCCATGAACCACTGGGCTCCACCTCAATGAGGCACTCCTGGGGGCCCGCTTGAGTCCTTGGGGTCAACCCCACAGACCACTGGGCTCTGCCCCAGTGAGGCACACCCAGGGACCTGGACCAGTCCACAGGGTCGCCCCTGCAGACTGCCGGGTTCTACCCCAGTGAGGTGCTCCCAGAGGCCCAGTTGGGTCCATGGCTCATGCCCACGGACCACCAGGCTCCATCCCAGCGAGACACTCCTGGGGGCCTGGTTTGGTCCACAATGTTGCCCCTGTGGACCGCCGGGCTCTCTAGTCTTTTTTAAAGTATCCCCCAGTGGCGTAAGGACTGCCCGTGAGGCCACACCTCCTGAAGGTCCCAGTACCTCCCAAGAGTACCATCGTGGGAACCAGTCCTTTAACACCTACATCTGTGAGAGACCCTTTATCCTAAGCAAAGTAACCCATTTCCTCTCTTTAGAACAACTCTGAAGGGCATCAGAGCCCCCAGAGTTACCTGTAGGGTCCATTGAGGCCTTTCATGCAACTGCCTTGCAATTCTCTGCTTTTGTACCCACAGGAACCAATTATGATAAAATCCCTGAAGGAGTTTCTGCTAGTTTCAGAGCCTGGTGTCTGGGGAATCCAACCATGGACATCAGCTCAAGGTCAATAGCAAGGATTTGCTAGAAGCAAGACACAACACCCTCCCTATGGTAACTCTCGGTGAAAGTGGAAATGCAGAAAGACAGCTGCAATCAGACTAGGGAAGACAGAAGCCAGGTAGCCTTCACTTCTGGTTCATCACTATATAATTCACCTCAGAGCCTTGATTCCTGTATCCATAGGTTACAATGCCCATGCCCATGTAATGCATGAGAACTTCACACAAAAGTGTAACACAGAAAGAACTTCACACATCAGTCAAAGGGCCTTCTGAGCTAGGAAGCATTGCAGGATGCGCAATGCAGTCAAAACTGAGAACTCTAGAATGCACAGATGCAGCTCAGAAGGCACACAATTCATCCAGAATCTTTTGGGAAGGGGAAGTGGGGGTGGTTTACCAAAGGATTTTGGAGGACATTAACCTGGGACACCTGAATTCCCATCATAGTTTGCTCCTCATGGGCATTGAGTGGGGCATGCCTTCTTCCTGGGATGTGCTACTCTTATTTCTCCTGTAAGGAAAGAAACTTACTGGCTTCTCTTTGGCTAAAGCTCCCGCTGATGCCAATGGAAATGATGATTTTCCTTTCTGTTCCACAGAACTCTGAGAAGTACTACTTTGCTGACAAGTAGGGTGTTATGCTTTGTCTAAATGTCCCCTTCAAAGCCTCATGCAGTCATGGGCATGGACTTTTAGAGTTTGTAATTGATTCATGGTCCAATGCTGGGATTAAGGCTGTGAGTGCTATACCTGTCCTACGGCTGGTAGCCTGCTTGCAATATAAGGGACCAAAAGAGATTTGTTCTCCCTTCCTCTGTTGCTTTTGCTTTCTTTTGCCTACCATGAATTACTCTCCTCTGTGAACTCAGTTTGCCTTGGACCCAGCCAATTATGGACTGAAACCCCTAAAAGCTATGAGCTAAATAAACTTTCCCTCCTTTAATTTTGGGTATTGGGTGTCTTGTCTCAGCAATGAGAAAAGTAATGAAGACATGGGGTGATGTCTATCTTCCCAACAGAGTTCCCTGATTTCAAGAGCACAGTGTGAAGTCATATTGTATCTAACACCTGGTAGCCTAGGGCCTTTAGAGTGGAAATAGGAGCTTCACCATGCCACCCTGAGCTACATTAGAAGGAACACACCAGGTTGGTGCCTGTCCTTATCAAGGTAAAATAGGATACCCAGAAGGGACATGGATGTGCCAAGCAGGAGAACAGGAGGGGGGGGGTAAAGGGAAATGACATAGCCTTCATGTTCTATCGATCAATGTGCATGACCTTGAAGATGATTAGAAGTCATGACCTTGAAGATGATCAGAGGGCTTCACTGAGCCCCCGAGTTCCCATTGAGCCTCCACAGAGGATTTTGCCACAATGCTGCTCAAAGCATACAAGTGAGCCAGCATTTCGCCACTTCTCTTTGTCATGAACTCACCAAACTAAACCAATGACTTCACAGAACACGACTCATAAAGCCCTTTGCAACTCGAGATTTTGTTTCTCTGCCTTTGGTGGAAAATGAGAATTTCTTGTTCAACAGATACAAACAATCCCACCCATGTCTTTAAATTGCTTGAACTGAGCAATAAAAACCAAATGGTAACTACAGAGGGTGGAGAGTATCAGCCTACAGGGAGCAGACTTCCTCCAGCTCCATTTCTAGCCACAGAAGGCAAATTGGTTGAGTTTAAAGCACCATTGGTGTTATATTTCAACCATGATGGCAGGTACAACAGGAGGCAGCAAGTTTTAAGAGGATGCCCTCAAAGTGATGGGACTCTTACCTCTTTAGAAATGCTAAGAGTAAAGTTTAAATATCTTCACTACAAAAAATAGTAAGTACATGAAGTGATCACTTGTCATTAGCTTGATTTAATCATCCCACAATACAAACTTATCAAAATACATAATATGTACAATTAAAATAACAATAAACAAAGTTTGAAAAATCACTTTCAAATATATTTGGCACACAAATTTTACAAGGGAGAAAAATATTTCAAATTAATTGTTGCTTCTATTTTGTAGAACACACTGTGGCTCAGAAATAGGAACTACTGAGTTTAGAGTTTGGAAGGAAATAACCACATATTAAATTGTCTCACAACATGAAACTTAAATTCACTACACAACAATATGGTTTTCCCCATCTTTTGGGGTGTTTTTAATAGAAGTGGTAGTCAAATGTGACTTGGAAGTAAACATGAAAACCAGTTCTATAAAAGTATTTCAGTCAAGATCATATTGATTCATACTGGTGACAGGAAATTATGATCTTGGGGCTGGTTAGGATTCAGACACGTGACTAGGTCATGTTGAATTCTGTCACCAGATTCCAGGTATATCAGTGGTACTTATTTGCATTAAATGAAAAGGAATCCAAAAATACACACAGTTGCTAAGGTTACATCTTGCTGGATGAAAATGAAGATGCGTTTGTTCAGACCAGTTAAAAAATATCTTGGCAGTAACTAATTTCTCCACTGGCATAATGGGAATTATCAATCAGTAGTCTACTAAACTAAGACCTTCACTTTACCTTACTCAGGACTAAGGGTCTGGAAAGAGCATTATTTCCAAGTAATATTTTTAGAGCTTGTAGATCTTCCCTTTTTATCAATTCAAATAATGTCTGGTTTCATCAGGGTTATAAATATCATCTAATGAGTGTGCTCACCACTACAAACTATAGATATGCTTTCCCTAGTTTTGAAGACAGCCATCTGCATAGATATTTTTGGAATCTGGTAAAAAGTAGGAATAAGCAGGGACAGAGAGTACAGCCCAAAAAATAGATAAAGATAACATAATTTTAACCTAACTGGACCTTTCATGTGTATTATTTTACTTAATTTTCACAATATCCCTGCCAGGCAACAAGTATAATTTCTGCTTTAAAAATGAGAAAAAAAAAGTCAGAATGTCTGACTCTTTTTGCTCATTTTTACTTTTTTTTTTTTTCGGTACTGGGGATCGAACTCAGGACCCTGTGCTTGCTAGGCAGGCGCTTATTCCACTGAGCTATATCCCCAGCCCCTCTTTTTGCTCATTTTTAAAGAGAAAATTATAATAGACATGCAGAAGGTTGAATTTAGAATTGATTTTGAACCCAGGATCTTTCTCTATACCCTGCTGATTCTATAACTAAAGATGAACTTTCAAAACAAAGCCCTTTAATCTGAATAGGAAATATGAGCCAACAGAAGTAATTGATGTTTTCACATTAAAAAGAATAAAGAGGCATTATTCAAAATTGAAGTAGTTTTGACTTTATAACCCAATTTCTTAGTTCTGCTGAACATACCATTGCTTCCTGTGAGTCAGAGACAAATGTCCCCATTTTTCCTTTTGCTTTGGAGATAACCCATCTCCCAAACAACTGAATCTCACTAGTTATCCAAACCTAGAATGTCAGGTCCAGAAGGGAACTCAGAACTCATGCCGCCCACTCCTGGAAGGACCGCCATCCAGCCATCTGCTTGAAATCCTGAATCCACATAACAGCTTATGCTGATCAGAGGCTTACTCAAAACTGAACATAACACACGGATTGAATGCTTATGGAATACTGAGCTTTGGTTATGGAATACTGAACTAAATACTTAGCCCATTTCAATTTTAATTCACAGAATCCTTATAACAATCCAATGAGATATGTACTCACTTTACAAAAGAGTAAGGTAACACAGAAAATTTAAAGAAATTTCTCAAGTTCACTTTGATTTTGAGTGGTTACATGGAATTAAATCCCAGCTACTAGGACTCAAACATCTGAGCTTTTTATGACTGTGCTTTGTTTTCTCAAAGAAGTTACATACTCTGTGACATTGTACTGACAGAGAGATGGGCCCTTGCATGGCTTATACCTCTGGCTTTGTTTAGAATTCTTTGAGATGTGGGATACTGGCCAATTGTGGGAGAGGAAGACAAAGGAGAGGGAAAGAAAAGGATGAGAAAGAATAATAGCCTAGAAAATCCCAGCCAAGGGCAATATAGGATGTTCATCTACTCTTCCTGGACCAGGAAAACAAGAGAAGCCCATGAATTGCTTCCAGTTATTGAACATATAGTAAGTACTAAGTATGAAATACATCTTTTTACTAAACTTAAAATAACCCTAAGAAGGAAGTATCACTCTCTTACTTCAGAAATGAGGATAATGACATTCCTGAGGCCATGCCTTTGGCCTACAGGCACACAAAAAAATAGTGGCAGGGATTGAAGCCAAGAGTATGACACCTACAAACATCTCCCTCCAGTGCAAAAGCTTGTCAAATTTCTTCGAACTTTTCTGAGTGTTTTCCAGTTAAGAACTGAGAGCAGTATCCAGAAGTAGAATAGGGTCACATTTAATTTTAGTTCTATGAATTTCCCGTTATTATAATTTCTTTCTGAAGGAAGTTATAGTAATTTTCTAAAAGAAGTTATCCCAGCTCTCAGAAGTGAACATCTCCATTCCCCATTCCTCTCCCTCCTTTCTTTGTCCTCCAAAGTGTCCTGTGCTCTCTGGGGTTGATTTTCTTCACTAGTTGCATTTCCCCCTAACATTAATCCTTTCTGCTTTCAGGCTTTCTGTAGTTCATATTGAAGTGCTGGCTTGCAAATTTGTATTGTTATCCTTGATCCCTGCATTTACTTAATCAACTCTACTCAACATTGTCACTTCTATTTCTAGTAAATGTTTAAAATGGAACAGACACACAAGCTCTGTTACTCTCTCCTCCTTCAAAATCCAAGTCACTGTCAGTCTCCTAACAAGACTCTGCATCTGTTCACCTCAACACATCCAGTCATCTAGACCTGAACCTGCTGTGGACCTTGTCTAAGTCAAATTCTTACCACCCCTTCGCCTCAGTGCCCAAGGCTGCCTGGAGCCAGTCCTGACAGCTGTACCTTTGAAACCCTCTTCCCCGCTCCACTGTCTTCCGCTGTGACCATGCTGGTCACACGAGGAGCTCCTTCGCTGCTTGTCCTTTTCTCCCTCTTTCCACTCTTCCTCTCTAAAGCAAAGATTTTTTTCCAAAATGTAATCCAGATGATGTTATTCCATTCTTTAGAAAAATCTTAGTGACTTTTGATGGAAATTAGGATAAATTTAAACTTACTTTGTCTCAGGATTTCTCCTTCACTTCTATCTTTAATCTCATTTTCAACCATGTTGTATGTCACCTCCCAGTCTTCAGTCACACTGACTTCAGTCCCTCTGTTCTGGAGAACTCCAAGATGTTTTTACTTGCAGTTGTTCCTGTTGGCAAAACAATTGTCTCTTAATTTCACAAGTTTTGGATCTGAAGCCAAATGCCTTGCTTTTATGCACCACTCAGCTGAAAGAATATTCCCCATAATACTCTGTCATGGTTCCCTATTGTCTCTCATATTATTCATTAGCCTATAAAACTGTATTCCTATTGGCCGTCATTGTCTCTCCCTCCTGTCATCACCACAGTATCCCAAGTTCTCACACATAGTATTCCCCTGTATGGCACAGAGAATTTGCTCTATAAGTATCCCATGAATGAATGGTGAAGACTGTATCTCAGAAATTTTTCAAGCAGATCCTAAATGAAAAATAGTATAAGCACTTGGCAGAAAGGAGGGCCCTAGGTTATATGAATTCTATTAGTCTAATTGTCCATAAATCTAATTTTCAATCCATAGATTTTTCACAATAGAAAATAAGAATAAAAAAGTAGTTGTCATTTGATCTCAATATCTTCTCCAGGAAGGGTCATAGGAAGAAAATTGTTCAGGCCTTGGCAGGCAGAACCTTGAGGCATAAGGATTATTCCTGGGCCTTGAAACCTAAAAACACTGTCTCTCCTGGATTTTTAAATTATTTCAAACCAAAGACCTTCTTTTTCTTTTTCATTTCCTTTGTTTTAAATGGGACTATTTATAAATGTTAGTCTATACCTATTCTACCACTGTATTTATAGTTGTACAGTCTACAAACCACAGAAAGAAACAAATCTTGTGCAGGGTTGGATCATCCCCACAGTCTTGCTCCTACTTGATATGATGAAATTTAGAACTTGTAAGCTGATAATATTTGAGTAAACTTTCAGACTTCAATTTAGTACTGCAGTGGGTTGAGATGGTTGGATGCTGGGATGAGGTAAGTGTATTGTGCTTGTGGTATACAGATGAACCATTGGGAGCCAGAATCTGAACTACAGTGGGTTAAACAATGCCCCCATCATAAACTTCTAACTCTTAGAACCTGCAAATGTTGCCTTATATGGCAAAGACCTTTCAGAGATGACTAGGTTAAGGATCTTGAAACTGTAGGTTATCTTGGATTATCATGTGTTCTTCGAATACATACCCAAATATCCTTAGGACACAAAGGGAAAGTCAACATAGATGGGACGGGGCACATTGAGGTGGCCAGGAGGGAGGGATAGATGTGGTTTTGTGGTCACAAATTACCAGGGGCAGGAGAGATAAAAACTAGACTCTTCCTCAGGTTTCTGGAGGGAGCATGGCCCTGACAATAACATAATGTTGGCTCTGTGACATTGATTTCAGATTTCTGGCCTCCAGAACCAAGTCAGAATGTTTTCTGTTGTTTAAAGCTATCAAGTTTGTGGTAATTTGTTATGGCAACCAAAAGAAAGGAATACACTGCATGTGTGCTAAAACAGACCACTTTCCCATCTAGAGAATTTATGTTGAGAGTTACAGGCACACTTCCTCCATCCAATCCTGTTACCAACAAACTACACAAATTCTGGATGTCAGAATTACTTAGATGACCAAAGTTTTCCTCTTTCTCAGAGTGTTAAAAGCAAGATGGTTATATGGAGATGTTTCCTGAAGCACATTTGTAACTATTTTAAAAAGAAAATGTACATTATCTTCCAAATGAAGATGGTAGATTGAATACACATTGATCTCTGAGTAACTTTAGCTCATTGCAAAGTCCAACTAAAAAGAGAGCAAAAGATTTTAAGACCATTAACCCTCAAGAACTAAGAGAATGGGAGAGAGACTAAATAGGAAAACAAATTGCGCTATGCAGCCAAAAAGTCAACCTTGACAAACAGGCTGAGACTCGGCTTAGACCCTAGAAAGAGAAATCCTTGAAAAGGCAGTGGGAAGAGCTAAGGATCACCCTTATAAATGTACACTTTGAAATGGAAGTGCTCCCTGGACCACCAACAGAGTGATTGTTTGAGGCCCTGTTTTAGCAGTTAAATCCCTGGATCCTTCTCTTTTTCTAAGAGACCAAGAAAAAAATCGTGCATTTCTGAAGAAGGTAAGATTTCCTGACTGGAAAACCTGTTAAGTACATGGATACTAAAGTGAAAACTGAAGTACTAAGTTTAAAAATGTACAAAACAAGCACAGAGACTGCTGGACATCCTTCCTATTCTGGTTCTTAGGAGACAAGTTCTAGGTTCCTAAATGAAGACTCCCAGTTGATGCTCTCTGTCACACACATGGTCTGATGTCAGGCCCCTCTGCCAAGGAAAAAGTCCAATAGAGAACCTAAACTACCAATCTGCAAAAGAAACCAAAACAAACAGCCTAGGATTCCACTCACATCTTAAAATTGTCAAACAAAGCAGCAATGAAGGATGTCATGAAAAATAAAGTCCAAGAGCAAGCAAACAGTAACTGACTCTAGGGAAAACATATTTAAGAAAGAGAACATTTTTTTAAAGAGATAAATTATCTTCAGTGAAACATGAAACAACTTTGCATTCATGAAATAAGAACAAGCTACTACGAGAAAGAACCAGTTTGAAAAGGGGTAGTAGCTCAAAGCCCTGGGTTTGATCTCAAACATGGGAAAAACATTTAAAAATAAGAAAGGATTTCAGGAAATTAAAAATGTAAAAATGCAATTCTTAACAATTAAAATTCTAGTATAAGGATAGAACAGTAAGCAGACGTGGGTGTGGACCATAACCAAACCAGTGAGCAGGAGGGTAAGTGTAGAAAATGTCTCAGGTTGTCAAGGAAAAATGGACTGGGATTCAAAAGAGGAATAAGAGACGGGGTCGATAGAAAGCCAGACTCTGCCAAATGATAGGCAGCAATATTAAGACACATTTGTCACATTTTAAAAAACCCTTTCATTGAGACACAGGCCTGTCTCCTCCCTTTCAATCAAGACCAATCTTAGATTTGCTAACAGTCAACTTAATTCCACATAAAAGGACATTATGTGATTTCTGAAGCAAGGTCTTAAAGGTAAGTGGGGGCAGACAGGAGATCCTCATTCAGAAGGTCCCCAAACTACTCTCACCAAGGTTCACATGTGGGCCTTCCCTGCACGTGCCCAGCACTGAGTGAGGTACTGGAGCAGGCACTTCACAAACTGCTGACACCACAGTTCAGGTATAGACTTCACTTGCATCCTGACCTGCTGGAGGTCAAAGACTCGGCCAGTCTGTGCTCACTGTTGGTGCAGCATGTATCTGGATCCTGTGTGCATCCTGAACTGACTGGAGACACAGAATCAGGTGGTCCACAAACTATTGACCCTGCAATTTGTGTCTGAGTATTGCCCATATTCTGAACTTCCTGGGGTCACAGGACCACTTGTCTGGGATTATGCCATGAGTGCAACCAGATTCTGGGTCATACACGTGCCCTAAACTGTGAGAGGTCGCTGGATCAGACGGTCTGCCATCAACTGACATCATAGTTCATGTCCGAGACCTGGGAGAACTAGGTACACTTCACCATCTACTGGAAAACCCCAGATTAAGCAGCACATCTCAGCAGACACTGAGGGGCAGGCCTGACCACCAGGAAAACCACTGACGCTAGCAACCTTTGCTGAACTTCCATAGAAACGAGAGACTGAATGTTCTGCCTCTGGCATCAAACATGAAAAGACAAAGGACAAAAAATGCAATCTCAGAACTCCACCCCACTCAAAACAAGTCCAGGAGACATCGACATAGGAAAACTTGCTAAACACACACCTGAAATTGCTGAAATGATTGCAATGGAAGTAAAGAAATAACTCCATCAGGCCACAGGAGAGATCAGATCAGGCATAATCTCTCAGGCAAAAAGTGAAATGACAATAATAATGAAAGAAATGCTCCACATATCTAGAGAAGAAATGGATAAAAAAATAGATGAACATAGGCAATGGATGGAAACATTACCTGAGCAATATAGGAATGAATTAGAACACATGAAACAGACCCAAGAGATTTCCAACAAATCAAAACTCCCATTGAAAGCTTGTAAAACCGCTTGAATGAAGCAGAAGATAAAATGTCAGATCTTGAGGACAGCATGGCACCTAGTGATCGTGAAAGGAAGGATCTTTTAAAACCAACAAGGATCCAGGAAAAATCAATTCAACATCTGCAAGAGAAGGCAAAGAGAAATAATGTCAGACTAATAGGAGTCAATGAAACAGCAGGAGGTGACACAAATAACATAAAAAGCATATTTGCAGAAATAAGAGCAGAAAATTTCCCAAGCATGGAAACAGATCCTGAGATACAGAAAAGTGAGGCAGATAGAACTCCAACTAGTCATAACCGTAATAAAACTATACCCAGACATATAATAATCAAGATCTCCGATCTCAAGCAAAAGAACAGAATATTAAAAGCTGCTAAAGAAAAGAAACTGATCACTTATAAAGGAAAGCCCATCAAACTCACAGCAGACTTCTCAAAACAAATCATCAAAATGAGAAAAGCTAGGAGTGAAGTATTACAGGTCCTAAGACAAAACAGCTTCCAACCAAGATTGATGTATCCTGTCAAGCTATCCTTCAAGTTTAATGGAGAAATAAAATATTTCCATAGCAAAGAACAACTGAAGAACTTCATGAGTGCCAAACCATCTTTACAAAAAGTACTAAAAGACATTCTAGACAGAGGAAAAAATGACCGCAAATTTAAGAACAAAAATAGAAAGGAACCCTCAAGAAGAGCAAGCAATTAAACAGGTAGAAAAAGTAAGAAACCAACAGAAAGTAAATAACATGACAATGATAAGCCAACACATATCGGTTATAACTATAAATGTAAATGACCTCAATTCACCAGTCAAAAGAAACAGACTGGCAGAGTGGATTAAGAAACAAAATCCAATGGTATTCTGTACACAGGAAACATATTTACCCAAAGGAAATCCATACACTGAAACTCAAAGGATGGAAAACAATCCTACATGCAACGGCAACCCAGAAAAAAGCAGGCATAGCTACTATGTTTGCAGACAACATAAACTTCAAACCCAGAACAATCAAAAGAGATAAAGAAGGTCACTACATACTTGTTAGAAAAAAACTGCAAGAGGATGCGGTAACAATCCTAAATATGGATGCACCAAATATTGGAGCACCAAACTACATAAGACAAATCTTAACAGACATGAAAACCCATATAATTAATAATGCTATTGGAATAGGGGACTGTAGCACCCCTTTGACACAAAGAGATAGATCAACTGGACAAAAAATCAGCACAGAAATAACAGATCTAAATAAAAGCTGCAAACAGATGGACTCAGTAGATGTATACAGAGTGTCCCACCCCATACCACCAGAATACTCATTTTTCTCAGCTGCTCATGGGACTTTCTCTAAAATAGACAACATTCTAGCCCATAGAGCATACCTACCTAAATGCAAAAAATTTGAAACGATCCCATGCATATAATGTGACCATAGTACAATGAAATTAGAAATTAATGACACAAGGAACTCCATAAACACTTGGAAATTAAACCACAACCTCCTGAACAACCAATGGGTCACAGAAGAAATTAAAAAATACCTACAAACAAATGAAAATGTAGATACAGGTTACCAGAATCTGTGTGATGCAATGAAAGCAGTCCTCAGAGGGAAATTTATAGGTGTGAACTCACACATAAGGAAAACAGAAAGAGAACAAATAGATAGCCTAATGCTGTACCTCAAACTTTTAGAAAAAGAAGAACAAGTCAAACCCAAAGCCTAAAGAAGGGAGGAAATTATAAAGATCAGGGCAGAAATTAATGCAATTGACAAGAAAACCCTACAAAAAATAAATGAATCGAAGTGTTGGTTCTTTGAAAGAATAAATAAAATTGATAAACCCCTTATCACCCTTATCATAAAAGAAAGGACCAAACTCATATTCATACAATAAGGAATGAAAGGATGAAATCACTACAGATTCTACAGAAATTCAGATCATTAATAGCTACTTTGAAAATCTTTACTCCCAGAGTATAAAAACTCAGAAGAAATGGACAGATTCCTAGACGTGTACAAATCACCAAAGTTGAATGAGGAAGACATAAAAATCCTAACAACCCAATATCAATTAATGAGATTGAAAATGTGATTAAAAACTTACCAACAAAGAAAGGCCAGGCCCTGATGGATTCACAGCAGAATTTTACAGGAAGTTCAGAGAAGATTTAGTACCAACACTCCTCAAACTCTTCAATGAAATTGAGAAAGAAACAATTATCCCTAACTCATTTCTAGAGGCAAGTATAATAATGATATCAAAACCAGAGAAAGACCCAACCAAGAAAGAGAACTACAGACCAATATCCCTAATGAACATAGCTGCAAAGATAATCAATAAAATACTAGGAAATAGAATGCAGCAAATCATCAAGAAAATCATACATCATGACCAACTTGGATTCATTCCAGGAATGCAGGGAAGGTTCAATATTCGTGAATCAAATAATGTTATATACCATATCAATACAGCCAAAGACAAAAGCCATATGGTCATCTCAATAGATGCACAAAAATCTTTCAACAAAGTCCAACATGCATTCCTGATTAAAAAAAAAAAAACTCTACAGAAAATAGGAATATGTGGTCTTTACCTCAACCTGATCAAAGCCATCTATGACAAACCAACAGCCAACATCAGACTAAATGGACAAAAAATGAAAGCTTTTACTTTGAAATCAGGAACAAGACAGGGATGTCCACTGTCACCATTCCTGTTCAACATAGTTCTGGAAGCATTAGCCAGAGCAATTAGACAAGAGAGATAAATAAAAGAAATAAGAAGAGGAAAGGAAGAAGTAAAACTATCACTATTTGCAGATGACATGATACTTTACATGGAAGATCCCAAAAACTGCACAAGAAGACTCCTTCAATTAATGGACAAATTCAGCAGTGTAGCTGGATACAAAGTCAACACCCCAAAATCAATAGCATTCCTACACACAAGCAACAAACAGACTGAGAGAGAAATTACGGAAACCATACTTTTCACAATAGCATCCAAGAAATTGAAATGTTTAGGAATCAATCCAATAAAAGAAGTAGAAGATGTATTCAATGAAAACTACAGTACTCTGAAAAAAGAGATCAAAGAGGATTTCAATAAATGGAAAAATATTCCTTGCTCATGGATAGGAAGAACCAACATTGTCAAAATGACCGTACTACTAAAATTGTTGTACAGATTTAATGCAATTCCCATTAAACTACTATTAGCATACCTCACAGATATAGAGAAAACATTCTTTAAATTCGTCTGGAACTAGAAGAGACCCAGAATAGCAAAAGCAACCCTGGAAAATGAGGACAAGTCAGGTGAAATTACAATTCCTGACCTGAAATTATACTACAAAGCTACTGTAATAAAATCAACATGGTACTAGCCAAAAAACAGACCAGAAGATCAGTGGAACAGACTGGAAGACACAGACACAAGCACAAGCACACTCAGCCACCTAAACTTTGACAAAGGGGCCAAAAAACTTCACTCAAAAAAATATAGCCTCTTTAGTAAATGGTGCTGGAAAACTTGTTTTGTCACCTGCCAAAGGCTGAAAATAGACCCAAGCCTACCACCATCCACCAAACTCAAGTCAATATGGATCACAGATGTCCATGTTAAAACAAAAACACTAAATCTACTGGAAAGGAAATTAGGTAAAAATCTTGAAGACATAGGGGTAGGCAGAGAGTTCATGAACAAAAACCAAACTTCCTTTGAAATACTTCAAAGAATCAACAACTGGAATCTCATCCTACTGAAAATTTTCTGCACATCTAAAGAAATTGCCAGCAGAATAAAACGAAAACCCACAAAATGGGAAAAAAATTTTAGCTGACTGTCCCTCAGAGAAAGGTCTTCTATCTAGAACATAAAAAGAATTTTACAAAAAAGTCAGTCCCTCCAAATTCAAAGACCCAATCTAAAAATGGGAAGCTGAGATGAACATATCTTTCTCAGATAAAGAAATACAAATAGCAAAGAAATACATGAAAAAATGTTCAACCTTATTAGTCATTTGAGAAATGGAAATTAAAACAACACTGAGATTTTACCTCACCCCAGTAAGAATGGCTATCATTAAGAAATCAACGAATAAAAAATGCTTGAAAGGCTGTGGAGAAATAGGAACTCTTTTCCACTGCTGGTGGGAATGCAGACCGTGGAAATCAGTTTGGAGATTCTGCAGCAAACTAGGTCTGGAGGTCCCATTCAACCCAGCTATTCCCCTTCTGGGTATTTTCCCAGAAGATCTGAAAACATCATATCACAGCAATATATGTGCACATCTGTTCATGGTGGCACAATTTGTAATTGCTAAATTGTGGAAGCAACCCAAATGTCCATCCACTGAGGACTGGATAAAAAAAACTGTGGTACTTTTATATAATGGAATATTATACAACTATGAAGAAAGATAAACCTTTTATAGGTAAATGGTCACAACTAAAGACCATACTCTTAAGTGAAATAAATCAGACCTGCATGTGTAAACATCGTATTGTCTCACTAGTGTAAGAACCTGAAAGAATGAATGAAAACTAGGAGATATGATAGACATTGTGAAAAGAAAGGAAAATACTCAAAAGTAATGGACAACTGGGGTGTGGGAAAAGTGCAGGGAAAAAAGGGGAAATTAGGTATATATATACAGGATAACAGTGGTACTACTGTCTTCTATTGCTTTACTGAAAGGAACAGTTAATGATTACTTGTTTGATCAATATTGTATGTCTCAATCTTTTTCCTGAGAAACCACTTTGAAGATATCAATAGGTAATACAACAACCATTGTTAATTTCCTACCACTTTATCTGTAATTCTTTCTGTATTGTTTGTATTGTTCTTATGCTATTTTGTAAATGGATGTCTGCTCATTAATATGTTTTCCTTCTTTTATTTTTAAAGTAAATTTTAAAAATAGGTCAATGGGGCATCCTCCCCTCTTACTTATACATTCACTTTTGAAGCACTACAATTCCATGCCATAAGTTCAACAATCTTGAGGTTTCCACTGTGAGAGGAAACCCCACATCAAGAGGCCACGTGTAAGTGCTCCAGCCCAAGGTCTTAATCTTCATATCTTCCAAATCAGGCACATGAGAAAATAGGTTGTTCCAGCTCCTAGGTTTATAACAATCACTCCAAAACCTCCATCTACTATGATCACAGATTTTATAGGTCAGGACTACAGCTCAGGGCCTGGAGTGACCCAAAATCCCTTTCACTCTCTTGTGTGGGAGTGCCCCTGGCTACTGGTTGGGGGTCCCAGTTCTTTCCCCAGGCTAATTAGGGGACTTCCTGATAATGTAGAGGTGGGTTCCAGGGAAGAGTTTCTTGAAAGAAAATAAGAGAAAGAGAGAAAGAGAAAGTCACATGGCACTTTTGAGATGGCTTCAAAAGTAATATAATGTCAGTTTAGCCATTTCTACTCAATAAAGATAGTCACAAAGTCCTAGTCAGCTTTCTGAGGAAGGGAACAGATTCTGCCTCCTGATAGAGAAAGGAAGGCTTTGTGAGAAATTCTAGCACTGGGGTTTTCAGATGGTTCCCTGCTGAGCCCAAGACATCACGGAAAACTGTGTGCTTAAATGTGTGCTTTAAGATATTGAGTACTGTAGTGACTTATTCATCAGTAATAGTAATGAGAACATTATCAGAAGCTGACCTTGTCCTCTGCAGATTCATACATTAAGCTAGAGAAGCCCAATATCTCTGCATGCATTTGTATATGGTGCTGCTGGTCATCTCCAAGCTGAGGAAAGGCCTCGTCAGAAGCCACACTCTCCCAGCATCTATACGTGCACTTCTTGGTTGTAGGACTTCAAGAAAGTTAATTTCTGTTCTTTAAGGCACACAGTCTGTGATATTTTGTTATGGAAGCCCTAGTAAACATGCTGAAGGAAAAAAAATCATCACACAAAGAAATGTATGTGTCCTAAAAAAGCACTTTCAGTAGAGGACATTTTTAAAAAGCCAGTTTTCATTCAAATGGATAATCTGAACAACTAATTTGAAGACAATAATATGCAATAGAACAATCACTGTTGCATTCCTACCATTTTGATTTGTGAAACTCTATATTGTTTCTAATTTGTTTTTATTTTTTATTCTCTTTAATTGTATGATCAATCTTGCATTCCTACATCTGGTAATCTGAGCAACTTCTCTGAAGATAACTCTATGTAATATAACAACCACTGTTAATTTCCTATCATCTTGTTCTGAAATTCTGTATCATTTTTATTGTTTTGTGTTCTTTTGTTTTTGTCTTTGTTATTATTATTTTGTCTTCTTTTCTCTTTAAAATAAAAAATGGTGGGCCTTTACACACACATACACATGCACACACACACACACACACACACACACACAAATGGAAATTAGTGAATGACAGATCTCTACCATGAAATAAAGGGTTAACATTTTAAATCATTTTAATGTATCTATTTTAATATATCTATTTTAATCATTTATTTTAATTTATCTATTTTAAACCATTTTAATATATCTATTTGTACTTACATGAAAAATTCAACTAAGTAAAAGACACAAGTTACAAACCATTACTTATAGGGGGGTATATATTTTTAATACAAATATATCTATAGATGTATTTGTATGTAAATGTATAGAAGAAATTCTGAAATACAGACAGTTCCCATTTAAAGACAGAATTCTGGTCCTGCAATGTGCTCCTTAAATGAATTGATTGCTAAATAAGGCATTGTATATAGTATGTACACTATAACATTTGGCACAAAGAAATGGCCCAAGGAAACTCCAACTTGATTACTTGTTTTTATTTGTACAACTCTTACATTTGTATAACTCTGTACTGTACAATACTGTGTAAACAAACTGCACCACATTAAAAAATAATCCTGAGACTTTATAAACAAGATATACAGAACTGTACAAAAAAATGGATCATTCATGTATCTAACCAGCAAGATGTAAGTCTGAACAGTTGTTAAGCAGGTCATTAAACGAGGAATATCGGTATAATCTCAAATACATAAATGTAGGTTGTACACACATACATGTCTTACCTTTATCCTGTAACCTTCTATCATGTTGAAATTTGTATAGTGGCTATAAATTCCTGTACTAATAATGTAAAAACAAAGTCGACTCCTTAACTTACCATATCTTAATCCATTATAATATTAATTTTCTGTTTGTCTATGCTCAACCTATTCTAGGCCAAAATTGCTGCAAAGGCACACAGTGACCCTGACCCAGGAGCCCTGTAATCCTCTGCCAGAGGAGAAACGCTATGTGCACCCTGAAAGCCATAGTATGAGTGAAAACCCTGGACACCAGAAAAATGGAGGAAATTGCATCAGTGAACTGACTTACCAGGACTGAGAGTGTTCAAGTTGGAAAGAAATATCTGTGCTTCTGCGTGGGAATGTGGGCTATGAGGCTCCTGTGATGGCTAGAATTTTAGATGACGCCCAAAACAAAAGGAGGAGATGGGTAGTATTTAGAATTCAATTCTTTGAAACTGAAAATTAAAATGTACCAAGTACCTCCTTTGTGCCCCAAACCGTGCCACAAGATGCATATGCTGAATCCTGTGGAGCCCACAGAGCTGTGCAAAGGTGGTATTATCAGTGGTACTTTTCTAGTTTTGTAAAAGTGAGGCTGAGGTTGGGAAAGCTCTGCTGGGGAAATTCTGAGCCTCTTTAATGAAGCGCTGTATTCTTTTATGTCAAGAGGAAACAAAAATAACTATCCCAGCCCCATCATCTTCCCTGATATTTATCTCTCTTGCCTCTTTTAAAAAAATTATTGGCATGTGTGTGTAACATACAATGACTATGTGCAGCTCGGGGACTGATTTGGTTACAGAGCTCATCTTGACCTTTTCCTTTCCCCTGCTGTCCCCTCTCTTGCATTCCCTACAGCCTTGCTCGTCTCCACAGAGGAGATGGGCCGAGTCTCTCCCCCACCACCCTCCTGGGCCAAAGTGCAACTAAGGAGTGGCTTGGTGTCCCCAGCATGCTTTCTGTCACCTGAGATTTCCCCAGTCCTTCCTCCTGTCTCCACACTTGATAGTCTTCTCTGTCAGCACAGGAGCCAGGAAAGAAGAGCCAGGAGGAAAGGCTGGAGGGCATTCTAGAGGATCTTGCCCCAGGAGCTAAAGCAAAAGCCAAAGACACAGCACTTTGCTTCCAACCAAGATGGGAAGCGCTGTAGTGGGGCAGGAGAGCTGCAGGAGGGTTAGAGTGAGCAGAGCCAGCAGAGAAGTGCTGATGTAGTGTACAGATTTCCTTCTTTTAAGCATTCTTAAGCCTATAGTGTCTGAGACCTCCTTGACTGGGAAGAGACCACCTCTCCCAGGCCAGTTCATTCTTTAGAGATAGCAAAGACTTGCCTGGGTGACCACCTCTCATTTGCAAACTAACCTGCCCAGAGCCCAGGCTCTTACCTCATATCTTCTTGCCTCTAACAGGGATCTAAGACTGTGGTCCATATGGTGGCTCCCCAGACACAGGTCCTACCCTGTCATTGTGAGTGGACCTTACCCAAACCTTCAATAATATGGAAAGCACAGGAATTTTCCATGCAGAAGAGACCTGCAGGGCAGGACATTCTAATTAGCACAGGTGCATACTGTATCTCAGAAGGAGGAGCTAAGGGGTGAAGAAATCTCCCTTCACTCCTTCAATGTAAGGCACTTTTCGCAGAGCATGGACTTTAAACATCCAGAGCCAAAGTCCTTCTTAATTGTCACTTCAAGGGAGTTTTCTTTGAGCTCCAGTGGGACACATGCATTAGGAAGACAATGAAGTAGGCTCTGAGAGCAAGGACATTCCAGAAAAAGGAATCCATTTGTACAAGGTTCAAGTCACTGTCCTGCCCCTTACTGCAGCAGGATCCCTGTTACTTTCCTCCCCTCCTCTGTGTCTAACATGGTGACGGTAAGAGCCCATCTCATAGGGAGGGTGGTTCAGCGAACTAACACATGTGAGATGCCAGAAGCCAGGCACCCCCATGGGAGCCAATAAATGTTGATGATTATTATATTCCCTGGGCAAAGGGTCTGAAAAAACTGGCGAACTATTTTAAGAAGTCCAAATCTTGATTATAAATAATAAAACAAAACAAATGTAAAAAGAATATGAAATTTGACATTATCAGCTCATTTTTAAATAATTCATGGATCAATGGGAAAATTAAAAATTGCAATTGCTTAATATTTACAAATGGCTCACTTGAAAAGTAATCTTGTGAGGTGTTTTTAGAGCGTTACTTGGATAATATAGTCCCAGTACTCTGAAGGCTGAGGCAGAAGGATTGCTTTGAGTATGAGGACAGCCTGGGCTACAAAGTGAGTTAGTTCAAGGCCAGCAAGAACTGTATAGCAAAACCCTGTCTAAAAAAAAAGAAAGAAAAAAAGGTAACCTACGTAAGAGTCTTGTATAGAATGATCTTGGCTATACTTCTTCCATTTCTCCCACTGCAATAGCTGTGTTACCTTTTATCACTTTGATTTTGCTAAATTATCTGCTACTAGGAAAATCACCCATATATTCTAGATTTTCAGCTTTTACCAAAAAAGAACATGACATTCTTCTATTATTCCCTATCATCTTTCATTTTCATTGTCTAATTCCATATTGCTTCTTTTTCATTTTTCTGCTTTTTTATTTGGAAAACGATTGGCTATCGCCTACTATTTTATTGATACTTTTCCACAAAGAAACTCATCATTTCATTGTTTGAGCATTTTGGTTGCTTTAAAAATTTTCCATATGTTTTGTTATTACTGTCATCAAAATATTATTTTTATGTATGTTGATGGTTTTCCCTTTACTCTTTTAAATTCTATGCTAATTCTTTTCATCTTAACCTTTCTTCTCTTAGATGAAACTACCTATGAATACTAAGCAAACTTTCTACAGACTTTAAAAGGTAGGTATTCACTGTGGTTTATTGCTAAATATATTTTAATATTCTCTTAAATGAAACACCCATTTAAAATCTTTTATATACTTTGTGTCAGATATCTTTTGCTGTATTTTCTGATTTCTTTACTTTATAGTCAAGGAATTAAATCTACATGTTTCGTATTTATGCATTCTAAGATTATCTTAAGATTATCAGGTCTTGAATATTTGTCCTTAAAACTGTGTTTTCCACTTTGTGGGAGTGTAGATGGGTGAAACCACTGTGGAAATCAGTGTGGAGGTTCCTCACTACACCAGGATTAGAGGCCCCACTTAACCCAGCTACTCCCCTTCTGGGTATTTCCCCAGAAGAATTAAAAATACCATACCACAGTGATATATGTGCACCCATGTATACAGCAGTACAATTTGTCATAGCTAAACCTTCAAAACAACCCAAATTCCATCAACTGAGGAATAGTTAAACACATGTAAACATCACATTGTCTCCCCAGTGTAAGAACCTGAAAGACAAAATAAAAGCCAAAAGGTTCAATAGATATTGTGAAAGGGAAAGAAATTGCTCAAAAGAAGGAACAACTGGGATAAGGGAAAGGAGAAAAAGAAAGAAGGAAGAAAGGGAAATATATGTATAGAAGGATAGCTGGGGTGACTGCACTGCTGATGTCTATTGATTTATTGAAAGGAACAGTTAATGCTTAAATTTTTTTAGCCAGCTTTGCATCCTTATCTCTGGTAATCTGAGCAACTAATCTGAAGACAACAATATGCAATATAACAACCACTGGTGAATAATTACCATCTTGTTTAGTGGAGCTCTGTATCATTTCTAAGGTTTTTTATTATTTTTTATTCTCTTTAATGGTTTGATCAATCTTGCATTCTTACATCTGAGAAATTTTGTTGATGATAACAATATGTAATATAACAACCATTGTTAATTCCTATCGTTTTGTTTTGAAACCCTGTATCATTTTTATTGTTTTTGTGTTGTTTTGTTGTCTATATTGTTATTTTCTTATTGTTTTTATTCTCTTTAAAATAAAAAACACCACGTTCTTCCTTTTTATTGATACAAAGTTTCACAGAAATGTATATAAATATATATGATGCAAATATATATTTGATATATATGATATGATACATACATGTCCATCATGTCTTATGTGAAATCAGTTAATTACCCCGAGTCCAAAAATTTTTATGTTAGAACACAGCTCACCTAGAAATTTGGCAGATCAGCACTCCTAGGACATAAGCATCACTGCTGGAAGCCTGCAGTAACTGTCCTTGGCAGTGACTGTCCCGGGGCCTGCAGGCCCACCACAGCCACCTGGATCAATTTCACAGCACTTTTGTGACACATGTATGGTGCACCACTGTGTGGAGTATGGGAAAATGCAAATCTCAGTCCCTTTTAATTGTTTACCTAATCTGCTAACTTTAGAAAAAAAGTAGATTTGTCTATTTTCTTATAATTTGTCAGTTTTTCCTTTACATATTTTGAAGCAATATTGTTAAATTTCCAGCAACCCATGACCCACACAGATTCCATTATTCTTGAAGATGATAACATTTATTAACACTGTATCACCCCTTTGGCTTGACTAAAAATCATTTCAAACCTCTCTTGCCTAAGGTAATTTTGCTATTTTGGCTTTTGAGCTGTAACGATGTACCTGGTATGGGTGAAAGTTGATTTAAATTTTGTCCTTCATATTTCATTCAATTTCAGTTGCACCACTAGTACACAGCACTGATCATTATCTGATTTATAGATCTATTTCTCTTATATTCATTGTAATGATAGCGTTTGACTTATTTTTATGCTCATATTTTATATTTGATAAGCATTCTAGGTGCTTATTTTTATGTCCCTGCCTGTTTTGAGATTTTTATTCATGCTCTTTAATTTAATTTTTTGTAATACTGAGGATCAGTTGTCCCAAGGGTGCTCAACTACAGAGCTACACCATTAGTCCTTTTTGTTGTTTTTAATTTGAGACAAGCTCTTATAAAGTTTCTCAGACTAGGCCTCAAACTTTATCCTCCTGCCTCAGCCTCTCAAGTTGCTGGGTATTGCTCTAACATTTTAATGCTTCTATGCCCTATTTAAATTTTCTGGTAAAAACTCTTAAGCCGCTGCACTAAACATTAATCTATAGAGTCAGCCAGTATTCATAGCCTTTATTTAAAAAAGATAAAAATCATCTCTAAAGTTTATTTTCTTCCTTTCTCTAAGCCTCCTTCCCTATTAAAATCTAGATTGGTGCTAAAATATTTTTAAGTATGCAAAAATAGTCACATCGCCCATAAAGTTGTTGGGATTTGTGTGGGTGGTTTTGTTTGTTACAGTTTTGTCTTGATTTTTTTCAAAGACATTTAAAGAATTCATATTTTCTTCTTTTCAAATTTATTCATTTTGCAGTTCATTTAATTAATCAATTTATTTTTTAAGAGAGGGTCTCACTATGTAGCCCAGGCTGGCCTTAAGCTCACGAACTTTTTACAAAGAAAATATTTTATTGTCAAGTTTGGAGAGTTATTTTCCTTATATTAATGTGACCTAGTTCAAAGTCACAGCTTTCACACACAGCTGGAGCAGGACTTTCAGTCTCTGGCCTAGTGTACACCCTGGCGTGTGGGACCTAATCCTGGTTTTTAAGAGTGTGAGTGTGAGTGTGTATGTGTGAGAGAAAGACAGAGACAGAGACAGGGAGGGGGACCAGGGTGGCAATAAAGGTTTGTGACAGAAGAAATGCAGAAAGAACACAAGTATAGAGTTAGATAATATCCCCAAGATAGACTGTTGTCTTCAGAGAAATCTTGTGAATGTGTTTCTCTTTCAAGTTGGCATACTAAGAACCACATTTGCATAAATATATTCATAGATATTCTCCATAGTGCATAGGAAGCACTCTTTTCTATGCCTAAGATTTCTTGCAGTCAGAAAAAAATCACAAAGCCTATGTCACAGAGGGAGGAGAAGCCCTCACCCAGTTGAAGGCCTTTAAACTGCTCCCTGTTCCTGGGGCAGGGATAGAGCCCCACACAGGACCCATTAGGGTAGAAAAAATTACATTTCAAGAGGAGCTTGAGGAGGGCAAGCAGGCAGAGTCTTGTGAGAGGAAGGCAGAGGTTTATGAGTCTACTGAGAGCCAAGGCTGGTTCTGCAGAGAGGGAAGGAACACTGCTGAAGTCAAAATATGCGAAGTCCATTGGTGACAGCTGCTGCAAGGATGTCACAAGAGCTGCTGACAGCCAAATAGAAAACAGACATGTTTCTGACACCAAAAAGCACAGCCTGGTGGAACACTGAGGACTAAAACAATGCCGGGGGCCTTGGCCCCACAAGACCGCACAGCCATGTTGGTTTTCTGCCCTACGTTTAGCAGAAGGAAGGGTGCTATAGTAATGACTATCATTGAGAGACTGAGTAATTCCATAAACTGTCAAGTTTTAAGATCAGAGTCAGCTTTAAACCAGGTTCAGATTTAGGTGATTTTGATGGTTTTTATTTACTCTTAGGCCCACTGAATTGCAAACAAATCTTTGAACATAATTATTATTTTCTCTGCAAACACAAGTTGCGTGAGTTAACTCTAGGTCTTCTCCCACAGTAGCCTTTCAGCAAGTTGTATTGAGAGGAAAGATGAGTAGGAAGAAAGAAAACTGGGATACTATTCCAAGAAGTTACTTCACCTGACATTTAACTGACTTCATGATCTGTCCCCACTTCCCTTCAAATATTATTCCTCACTTATTCCTTTAATATACCCAATCTCTTTCCTGTGATAATTTTCCCTAAATTTAGAATCTCTCTCTGAAAATATGCTACCAACTCATAGTAGAAAATTGTTTCTTTCCTTGAAGCAAGAGCCTCCCGCTCCTCCCACCTGTCTTAATGTGTTTCTGAAGCCTGCCTTTCTTCCCTTCACTGCTCTGAGTTTACGTGCTCTGAGCATCCAAGGCTGAGCCTCACTGGGCACAAAGAATGAGAACTGAAAGGGGAGACAAAGAGAAATTGGAGCACCTGTCTGGCAGGGACCTGGAATCAGATAAAAACCAGGGCACAGAAACAAAAGAAGGAACTCTCCTCAAGGCACACAAAACTGGTCTTTGTGCAGAATCATCAATGCTGGGAGTTAAGGAAGCAGCCTCACTGGGGCCAATTTCATGAATTCCAGAACATGCAATGAGAGGCCTCCAGCCTTGTTTCCCTCTCAGCCTTTTCTTCCCAGGCATCAAGCTTCAGGCTGGCATGGACTAGGGTTTCAGCAACAAGGGTCTGGGAAGGAGAAATCTGGCCACTGAGCAAGTGCTATCAACAACACAAGAAATTTCCCTTGTTTGCTGGTTGTTGTGGGCTTGGCACTATAATAGGAATCCAACAGAAGGCAGTTTCATTAAAAACTCCTGTGCCAGTGTGTGTGCTAGTAGGGGGTCAGAGGGAAGCAGTTATGTGCACAAATGGAAATCAATTGGCAATAACAAGGGTACCACTGTGGGTGTCACAAATGCCTACCTCATTTTGAGTTTCCTTGAAACTTCCATGGAATAAATATTAAAATAAATAGGCCCAGGCTAACACCGTGTGTATTAGTTAGGGTTCTCTAAAGGATTAGAATCAATATAAAATCCATGTATAATTATACAAAGGGATTTATTAGGTAGGCTTACAGAATCAGAATTATAAGATAAAAAATGAGATCAGAGGTGAAGAATCCAAAATGGAGGTCTTCACACTGGAGAGATGATGGATCTAGTCACAGAGAGTTCAAAGTCTGGGAACCTCACCGTACAGTGGAGAAGACTGAAACTCTACCAAGAAAAGGGGAACATATGCTGTATTTTCCAGTTTTGTCCTGTCCAGGCTGTAAGCCTGTTGGTTTGTGCCACCTACATCTGGGATAGGTCTTCCCTTTCAGTTTGCTGGTCTACATGTCAATCATGCAGAGTCATACTCAGAGTTTTCTAATTTGCTAGGCAGTACTTATTCAAATCAACTTGACACAGCACAATTAATGACTACACTGTGCATACAACTGTTCAAATCCTTCTACTCCCAGTCCTGTCCTGCTCTGTGCCCCTATAAAACTGCTCCTTCCTGTATAGGGTCTATGATATATCATCATGGGAATTATAAGGCTTGAGATTTTTGAGAATGTCAATGTGGTTGCCTTAACTGCTATTTTGATAACCATTAAAATTTAAGTTGTTTTCCTTCCCAAGTGATGGCAGTACAAACACTTCCAGTCTATCCTTCAAATTCATTTCTCCCTAATGACTACCTTTTCCCAAGCCTGTAGAAAAAGTTTGCAGTTTGGTGTCAGAATCAAGGCACAGATTTTTATGCCTATAGACCTAAGCAACATATGAAAGTGGCTGCATCAAAATATACTACAACCTTCAGTGCGGGTCTAGGCCATTTGTATCCAACCCATGGCCAAGGGTTGCATGTGGCCCTGGACAGCTTGTAATGTGGCGCCAGAAGATAGTAAACTTTTAACATTATTACATGGTTTTTAGCAATATTTTTCATGACTAGATTGTGCAATGCAAGCGCAAACTGTGTAAGCAACCCTGGACTGTTGTGTGGGGGAGGGTACAGCACAGTGCTGAGTCTGCCTTCTGCATCCATCATACACAATCAGTCAAGTGGAAACCCATGTGCATCGGACATGGCATGTCCTCATGGGTTTCAGCATGTAAAGCACAGTTATTACCAATAAGAGAATTTCAACCTCCATGTATGTGTATATGCCATGGAGATAGCATTTATTGTTATGAGGCAGGCGTGTGAATTTCCATATTTAATTATTAAACTGGGGCTTATTTTGTAAAGTAATTCAATAAGTTAAAACATAAAAAGGAAGCTTTGTGCCTTATAACCTGTACTATGTATTTTACATGTGCTTCAAGACAGAGCCTCTTTACCAGCGCAGCCCAGGCCAGCCAAAAGATTGACTACCCCTCACCTAGATCCTGATGGCCTTGTGTTCTGACTCTGAGTGTGTGGACCATCAATCCTATTGCCAGAACAAGGTGGGCTGTGTCTGTGCCCTTATGAGCAGTTTTAAAACCTCTCCAAAGACATTAGGAAAGGCATTATGCACTGGAAGTTCTGTCCTACCACCCAGTGAGGTGGGCAGATACAGAGTGCTCACCTTCCCTGTGTTGAGTTTTCCCACTAGGAGCTCTCTGCTTATCCCTGGAATGGCCCACTCATCCTTTCCTTCCTTCTACTTGTGAGTGTTCACTCAGCTAGTTGTTTCTGTTTTCCCATTACAGCCTTCCAGAACCTTGTCCTCTATGTCTCATTTTGAACCAGTCCAGGCAGCTGCAGCCTCTCCCCACATATATTTGATGTTTCATGCAACTTTGTATTTCCGGACTGCATTTCCCGTGACTCAACTCCTCCCTGTGCCAGTTCTCCTCAACCTTGCCCTATTCTCTCCCACTCACTCTCTCACTCTTCAAGCCAGAAGATCTCAGCAGTGAAGGAACTGACCCAGAATAGAAATCACCCTGTGCAGCAGCCTGGTAAGGCTTCAATATGTCCACACTTCCTGCCACACCAAGTATTCCTCTCTAATTTTTGCAACTCCAACAAGAAGTTCTTCTTCAGCATCAAAGATAGCTAAAAAGAAGCTTCATAAAGTTCCTTGAATATGAAGATATCAAGGTACACGGATAACAAGAGGCCAGAAAACTACAATGAACTTTCTCAAGTAACACAATGAGGCAGGGCAACTTTAAACCCAGAGGAAATCTGCTGCCCTCCAGCAAATGAGTGTGCCATAAACACAGGCTCCATCAAGCCTAGCTGAGCTCCTGTAACCTCCACCTCTGGTTTTATGGCTGTCCTCTGTGGCCACAAGGCACTTTGCATAGCTGCTCTTGTGGGCTTCCAGAAACTTTCTTTCCCTTGCTCTGCCACAGTGCCCTGTCCATAACTTGGCAACAGTCCCTTACAGGTTTCCTGCATGCCTTCCTGCAACCTGGATACTCTTTCTATTGGCTCATAAACAGCCTTTCTTTCCAATACATCTTCTGGTAGGTGCTCCTGGAAACCATCTCTGACAACCCATCTTTACCAACTTCTACTTCTACCTTTCCAGTTGTGTCTAACTTCACATGAGAACTGCGAAGCCCAGAGAGACTGGATGATTTCCAAGTTCCTTCATCTGAGAACTATCACAGCCAGAAAGAAACCCAGGTCTTTGGGTTTCCATTCCAGGTACTTTCATTCAAGTCATCATTTGCCCTATATAAAACTTGAATATACTAGTTCTTTCTGTCAAATATTTAGTAGTTCAGGTGTCTACACCTTCTGAGTAAAGTGATTACCCAGTTTCTCCATTAATAACATCAACAAATATCATCTCTAGTTGAGGTTAATTTTTTCCTTTTTAAACACCTATACGTAGATGGTCTCATATATTTTTTAAGATAGTAATGATTTTTACTTCAAGCCTCATTTAGGATAAGTGTGCAGATCTAGGAGAAAAGGCTACAGTTCTTACATTCCACATTCACTGCCAGCAAATTCAAAGAAATTCTGCAGATGTAGCAATCCTGCTCTATTGCAATTTAAGCTTTCTCCAATTATTTTTATGCAACCACACTTGAATTTTCAATGCCCCAAATAGGAAATGAATTGAATGGGCATTAACAGAGTAATTATTCCACATCTATGAAAAGTGCAAACTAGCTTAACTTTCTCTTTTGGGTAGTAATAGCCACAAAGAAGCCAACCATAATTCCTTCTCTTCAACCTCTAAGATGCATCATTTGAAAAAGCTCCCTTTATTGGAAAATAAAATGAAGAGAGAAATTATATTAGAGACTAATGAACATGTATAGTGCTATATTCATTACTTAGGAAACTTAACGACAAGAAATTCTTTTAAACAAATTCTTAAAATGTGAATTATGTGACATATATCCTTAGAAGCCTGAAGTCATCAAACCATAGTTGTAACTATTTTCAAGTGTAAAAATTTTGAAACAGAAAAAGTCTTTTATATCTTTAGCTATCTTTCACTTCAATTATAGATTCTAGCTAGAGTCATTAAGCCCAGGAACTGACTCAGATTGGAAAAAAAAGAGGACATCAATTCTAAAGGCATGAAGATTCAGTCTAATGACTATGTTCACAACACCTGCTGGAGCATGGTGTTCTCCTGCAGGGGTGGACAGAGGACTTCCAAAGGGGCTGTGTGCACACCACAGGCTGCACAGATCAGACATGAGCTGCATAGCGAAGCAGGCACAACCTTCAGTGACTTTAGCAGGTAAAAGGAAGATGTCATGGGAGAGTTATTTGTGTAATGAACAGGGCTAACTCTTCATTAGTTTGGATGATCTGAGAATCAAAAACAAGCCAGCTTCAGCCTGGTGCTTGCCTTTATGCCTACAGAGTGCCTGGTGTGACACAGGAGACCCTTCCTGCATGTTCCTTTCAGAATGTTTCCCCTTTGTGTCTTCTACCATGCAAGGTAAGCTGAGCTCCTGTTGAGGAAACTGTCCTTACTACAGAGAAGCTGAAAAATGGAAAATCAAGTAGCAACTGTAAATTCATAGCCAAACTTTAGATTAGGAAAGAAAAATTCCACATTGGGTGGGAGAATCACAAAACTAGGAAGTGAGACTGCAAACTGAAACGTGTTTGGGGGAATTGTAACCTTTTATAGTTTAACAGCTGGGGCTAGGGATTGATGCCACACAGAGAGAAATCTACCCTACAGCCCCCAGAGAGTGAGCAGCTGAAATCCAGTGGCCTGAGTTGATTCTGCATTCACTAGCATTTACCTCTTGTACAAAAAATCACTGCCATCATAATCCAAGAAAGCTGAAAAGAAGCCTGCATAGAAGTCTTCCTTCCAGACCAGTGAATGAAGACAGACACCTGTAAGAAATTAGAAAGCAGGAAGGGACACAAAGTTAAGGCATTTGAATAGCTTGGGACTGAAGAGAAATAAGTTAACACAAATTTTCCCAGTACACTTAAACTCATAAAGTCCCAGCAGGTCCAGGGGAGAAAATGTCGCCCAAAGCAAGTTACATAGGCCTGTAATAGAAAATGTCCCCAATGACAAAAAGCACGTGGCCATGATTATAAACGATGTACAGAAATGAACAACCAGGAAGCACAATCTAGAGGAACAGTAGATAATCCTGAGGATGATAGCATGAGTTTTTAAGATTATAAAATAAGTATTTCAAAATATTTGCAGAAATAGAAGCATAAGTAGAAATCCCAAAATAAGAAGCCTCATATGCAAAAAGGAAAATAAATTCTGCAAATACAGGCTTTAAGAAAACCTCAGAACACTCCAAACATGGAGACTATTCAAGTACATAAAGACCATTTCTGTGTCAGGAAACAAACAAGAATGTATTCTTCAAGGAAAACTAAAATTAAAAATGTTTAAACAATTTTTGAAGCCAGAACATTTTATTTCTAGTTAAACATGTAAGATCTTGGAAGTTTTGTCTCTCATCTTTACAATAAGAAAAAGCTGAACAAGGTGAAAATCACTAATGCTTTGTAGATCCATCGGAGAATGGAGGTCCTAGGTCCCCAAGATTAGAGACATGGGCAGATGCAGACAATCACAGTTCCCCAGAAGTGGAAACCACAGGTGGAGACTGAGCTTGATCTGTGTGTTTTTTGAGAAGACAAGGTGGGAAGAATGGTGCTGGGAACAGTGGCATATAATTAAGTTCTTGTCTTCCACCATTTCCCTAGGTATACCTTAAATGTATTAAAGTAAAAAATAAAAATTAACACTACTAGAAGAAAATATTGAAAAATGTTTTTCAAAATTTTGGGATTAAAAACTTAAGTTAATATCATCAAAATTCCCTTAAATATATAATAAAAGATTCAAAGAATAAAGTCAGAAGACAACCCACCAATTAAAGACAATTAGCAACATACAAAGAAAGCAATGGATTAATACTCAGAATATAATTTTCTAGCCCTTTACAAATTATAGTAAACTACTGAATTATACATTATCTGATTGTAAAGGATAAATACATGTTTTCAGATGAGAAATCTAAAAAGTAAACAAACATGCAAAGATGTTCAAACTATGCCACAATTGGAATGTGTCCTCCAAACCTCACATGTTGGAAACTTAACCCTAAACACAAAAAATAGGAAATGCCAACAATAATAAGGGATTATTAGGTCAAAGAGATCTGCCCTTCTGAATGGATTTATGCCCTAATTTCAGGTGTGGAATTGTTATCATGAGAATGGATTATCACAAAAATGAGGTTGCCCTTTTTCTATTCATAGTGAGATAACATGGCAGAAAAGCCTTTGCAAGATGTGAGAGCTGTGCCCTTGGACTTCCCACCTTCAAGAACCATGCCAACTAAACTTCATTTCTTTACAAATTACTTGATGTTGGAGTATTATTATAAAGGCAGAAAATGGCTCAAAACAGTTGCATCAGTAATCAAGAAACTGTCAACAAAAACCATAAAATTACATTTCACAAATAAAAGAATACCAGGAAGTTTGACAATAGAAATGTTGGAAAAAATGTGTAAATGTCAGCACATAGATATGTTGTTAACTGTTCACACTAAAACAGTAGGGCCATTTTGAAGAGGGCTTTTATCCATAACTGGCAAAACAGCACATGCATACAGTCTATAGAATTATATAGTTATCATAATGGATAGTTCTAAAATCCTACACTGCTGAATAAAGAAACAGAATCCTATAGGACAGCATTAACATAAACTTTAAACTTACACCATATGATACCATACACTAAGTGTACATATGTAAGAAATGTTTAGAGAGTTTATATGCACAATGGCATGGAAAGATGGCCAACAACCTCATGACTGCAGACTCTAGATGGGGAGAAATATGAATCAGGCCAGTAGTTGTGTCAGCTGAGTTACCTAAGGTTATGCTGTGATAACAACCCACACTGCTACAGGAAGGACAAGAGTTGTTAGAAATTAATTTTCCAACTCACAAGACCATTGGCCAGAATCAGTCACATGATCCTGCAAAGGAGGCAGGAAATGTAGTTTCCCACAGCAAAAGGAAACTCATTTTGCTGTGTTTCTGCTGCTACACAATATAATAATTTTTTATGTAGCTTTTCAGGCTTTTCCTGACTGTCACATCAGTTGATTCGCTCAGCCTTCCTGGAAGGTAGATGAGCAGGTATTTACAATCCATGGTGCACAACTGAAGACATTGAGTCAGGGAGAGTTTGCTGACTAGCACAAAATCATGTGACAAGCTAGAAGCAGAGCCATTATGTGGACCCAGCTTACAGGAAAATGCACCTTCCCACCAGGCCTGTGTAGAATGGCAGTTTCAGTTTTCTGACCCCAGAAATGGCCTGCTTCTTTCACCCCACACTTAGTTCTTTTGGTAACCAGACTCACTGCAGGTTCTTGTATAATTTTGGGGTACACAAGAGAGAGGGAAGAAATTTGAGAACTTCTGAACAGAAAACTAGCATATTAGATGTACAACAAGCTGGGAACCTTCAAATCAGAGGTAGGGTGAATATTTGCTCAGCATTAGGAGGAGCAAAAAACAGTAGACAGAAACCAGAACATCACGTTTCATTTCCCAGCTCTTATGCCTTATGATTTGGGGAAATCACCTTCCCCCTGGGCCCCATCCTTTTAAATTGAATTAGAATATTTCAAATGCTCCTTCTGCTCTGAGATTCTTTTAAGGCCTTGAAATGCTTAAATCTGTGCACTAAAAGGTAATGTCACTTTCCCTTCCAGAAAACACACTAAATAGATTCACTGAAGTCTGGATATAGATGAAATGTAAATCAGAAAACTGAATTTATGTATAAAGATGTTAAAATCACCATACTTTCTACAATCACCTGTCTCTTTCCCCATTAACAGATGAGATGCAGTTTGACCGAGATGATCAGGGGAAGCAGCTGCTGTCTTAGCAGTCACCCCACAGGAGTGACACTAATGAGACAGATGAAATATTTGAGAGCCCAAGATTGCTCAAGAACAACAGCCATAATGCCGGCATCACATTGGGCGTGTTTACAGGTTAGTCATCCACTCTAAAAATAGATTGTATAAATGATATTTCTTTTAATGATGATAATTATGATTTATACCCTGCCCAAGCCTCCCAGGCAAATGTCCCAAGAAGAACAAAAGGATGCTCAGTATAATTAAAACAAAGAAAATGTAGACATCTTGACATATGAGAAAAGAAAGCACTTTAATATCAGAAACAGAATTCTTTGTTAGGTTTGATTATCACTAAATGTGCATTTTATTACAAGATCACACAACACTGTGGGAGGATTATTTTATTTACAGAGAGAATGCATCCTAATATGCCCCTTCGGCTAACAAATTCCTGCATTATTCTTCAAGGCTTGCTTGTACTTTACCAGAAAAAATTGAAAAAGAAAATTTCTTAATTTCTTGCTCTTGAGGAATGTGATGCCACTCAGATGAATTCTAAATATATATTAAGTGTACTCTTGATGTTGAGCATTGAGATATCACACCTGTGTGTATATGTGTTTCCCAAAAGCTCAGAAAGTGATGGGCAGAATTAAAATGCCTGTGGGATAGACTGGGAATTAGAGTTCGAGAAAGACTTTGTTGCCAGGTACTATTTAAGCTTCCTGATGGATAGCTTGGATCTATCAATTTGGTAATGGAAAGGAAGACATTTCAAGAAGAGGAACTACAAGGTACAAAGGCAGACAAAAGTGATACAATCGTTTGATTTTAAGATTGGACAGAGATGCAGCAGAAACCATAAGCTAAAGCAGATTATAAATGGCTATATGAACTCTGCAGAGTTCATGTGACCATTGAGAGTGTGTGAGATGCAGTCCTGGTGTGACAAAGAAGTCGCTGAAGGTTTGCATGTGGGCACCTCCACAGTCGCATATGCCTTCCAGGAAGACTCCTGCGGTGACCTGGATAGGCTGGACAGGTGAGCAGTGACCTGGATAGGCTGAGCTGGGTGATTGATCAGAAGCTCATTTTTGTTCTTTTTGATGGTGAAGCCTTGGAGCACAGTCCTGAAATGTCACCCAGGGTTCCTAAACACAAGAGGGTGTTCTCTTTAAACAGAAAAGCTTCATTCAGGCTAAATTAAAGGTGTTGCTGAAATGAGTTCAATATTAATGATCAACAATATATGTCAGATAAGGTGTCTTTCAACAGAATCAAACAAGGTTAATTAGTTAGTTGATCAATTAGTTGATGAAATGTGACCAGATCCTTATGGGAACTTAATCCTGTATTCCCTTGGGAAGCTGTGTTTCAGTATTCACTAATTCAATGTTCATGGTGACTTTATGGAATATAGCTACTGTGAATAAAAAGAAAGCTGTAACCAGCTGACCCAGCCAACTGTCTGGTGAGGCTCCGAAGGTATAGGAATGTAATGCTATGGGAACACACTGGAAAGGACAACTGACATGACTCGGACAGCTGAAGCAGTCATCATAGAGGGTCTGCTGTGAGCCAGTTTCTAAAATCATAGGAAGAAGCCGGGCGTGGTGGCGCACGCCTGTAATCCCAGCACTCGGGAGGCTGAGGGAGGAGGATTGCTGTGAGTTCAAGGCCAGCCTGGGCTACAAAGTGAGCTCAAGGCCAGCCTGAACTGCATAGTGAGACCCTGTCTCACAAAGACAAAAAACAAAAAACAAAACAAATAAAATCATAGGAAGAAACTCCATGAACGCACCACAACGAAGGGTCAGTTGAGACAGAGGGGAACTGTATGCAAAAGAGGGATGTTCTGACAGACCCTGCCACACTGAGCCCAGGGATTAAAAGAGCAATCAACTCAGAATCCTTAAATCACATGAGTATTTCAGCCTCTGGCAAGGATTTTCAGCTCCTACAGTTTCTCTACATGGTTTGGGCAGTGGTTTTTGCAACAAGAAAGTATATACAACATGTCAGCTGAGAAAATTTGCACTATATTTGTATCAAAATATCAAAGCTATTATCTATCCTTCTGAAGCCTAGCCAGTGTTTCAGCAGAATCCCCTACTGACATAAAGGACCTTGGCCAGCAACTAGCAAGAAAGTCCATCACCTCAGGAGGCCACTGTGGGAAACATTAGCAGGAAAACACCATGTAATTGTTATGGTTCACAGCTAAAATGTCCCTGAAAGCTGCCTATAGGCCTTGTGGAGGATGATTCTATTGTGGGGTGTATAGCTGATTTGCTGTTAGGAAGAGGGCCCTGGTCAGAAGAGGCGTGTACCTGGCGGTTTGACCCAGAAGTTTGTATCTCACTTCTGGCTCCTCCTTTGACACCCTCTGCTTGTCTGTCATCCAGCTATGAGCAGCTTCTTCTCCTCTGTGCCACTCTGCTATGTCCTCTTGTCTTAGAGCTCTGTGACTATGGACTGAAACCTCTACAGACTGAAGCAAAATAAACCTCTCCTCCTTTAGGTTATGGGTGTTAGGTGTAGTGTCCCAGTGATGAGAAAATGACTCAACAATAATTTTTTGCTGAAGATCAGGGAATAGGAAGGGTAAACATCGAGATTTTTTTCTTGTAATATAATAAGCAGAGAACAAGCACTATGATGCTTAAGGACCTAGGACCCTGAGAACTCCCTACCACATCCACATGTATGAAGGATTTTATTTTTTTAACCAGCAAGTTTTAAATTAGCACTTACTGTGTGACCAGTACAATTGAAAGCAAAGCAAGTGACACACATGAAAGGACATGTAACATTTTACGCAGCTCCTCTCTCCCAGCTGCCAAGCACTTTACATGCAGATCAGCCCTCACATCAGTCTTCTGAAGTAGGTTTTATTATTCTCATTTTATGAAAGGAAAGAACCAAACTTCCAATAATTAAGTGACTTTTTGAAGTTCGTGTAGCTCGTGACTGGTAGAAGCAGGATTCATATTCAACTTTGATCCTAAATCTAGACGAGGTCACAGAAAATGTCTCTGATCTCAGGAAACTGGCATATGTGAAATATTCCTGATACCAGCACAGACTGTGAGATGTGGTGAATTAGAGGAGACTGTGGTTCAGCCTGTCAGTTTTATAAGAACATTCAGAGGACAGAAGTCTGAGTCCATAGTGCCACACTGTCCCCAAAATTATTAGCATAAGAACAAATGATCCTTGATACCTGGAGATGGAGGAAGAAAGCACCCCAGGTCCACATCCAGAAGGCAGTTCAGGAGCAGGCAAGATCCCTCAACAGACAAGGACCCCATGCTAGGAAGGTAAATCTAATTTGTTGAGGAATTTGGAGGGATTCCAAGATACAAGGTCTCTGCCCTAGACTGTGCCAATCATTTTTCTCAACGCTGAGAATTCTTCAGATGACGTGCTTCAAAGATGAGGGGGAAGAGACTTCCGGGAAGATGGCGACCGGGTAGGCAACAGAGAGAGAACCTCCCAGAGGATTACCACCCAAACAATGAAATATAGCAATATGAAGACAGAAATGAGGACTTCCGGGAAGAAGACGACCAGCCGAGAGAGCGAGTGCGGAGGGAAGAACAGCTTCAGCTCCTGAACCCGACAGAGAACGCGCTACTGGGACAAATTGCGCCAAACTGGGCACGGCTCCGGGATCCCGCTCAGAACCCCACCCCCGCAGCCAGCGCTGCGCGAACTGGAGCAACAGCGACCGGCCGGCGGGATTTCTGAGTCGGGGAAAATCTCCATCCAGGGAAAAACATCTGAACGGCACTCCTGTCTGCAGGATCACAGGGTGAGTTAAGTGCGCGCTCTAACCGGTTTTTCCTGAATCGGGAAGAAGCTCAGCCCAGCGAGAGACATCAAAGCAGCTTCAAGGACTGCGGGATCT
>PVLD010009961.1:0-73467 GCA_004027595.1 Dinomys branickii | reverse complement strand
CTGTCTGACTAAATTTGCATGTCTGTATATGGGTCCATACATCTACAATTCGAAGATATCAATGGATAAAGCAACAACTACTGTTGAGACCATATCACCTCGTCTATAGATTAGTTGTGATTGTACTATTTTCTATGATAATGGGTGTCTGTTTGTCAATATGTTTTTGTACTTTTATGTTTCTAAAATAAAAAAAAAATAAAAACATAAAAAAAAATAAATTGCTAATGAAACCTAGAAAGCGATTTTGAGAAATAATAGTTGAAAATTCCAAATCTGATATCCATGTGAATAAAATACGGAGATCTCCTGAGGTTCAACCTCAACAGGACTTCATCAAAGCATGTAACAAACTTAACAGTCCAAGAAAAAGAGATCATGTTGTGAACAAGGAGAAAATCATATTCCTACCATACAAGAAAACTTCCACCAGAAGTTGGATTTCTTAGCAGAAATTTTCTAAGCCTAGAAAAAGTGAGCAGATACATTCAAGGCATTGAAATAAAAGTGCCAAACAGAGGATTTGAGCTGGAAAAACTGTGCTATCGAAGTGAAGAAGAGATGAAGACATTCCAAGGTTCTCAGAGCTGAAGGGTTCCTCAGCTCTCGAACTGCCTTAAAGGAAATGTTTAAGGGAGTACTTCATCTGCAAAGAAAGGCTGCTCATTAGTAACATGAAGACATAAACACATAAAAGCCTTTGTAAAAAGGGACATTACAGTCATCCAAGAATACTCCAGCAGGGTAATGGCGGTATGTAGATCACCAGAAGAAATGTAAGAAAAGAAGTATTAAAAGCAACTATAGCTACAATAATTTGTGAATGAAGAGAAAATATAAAAACATAATTAGTGATATCAGAAACATACAGTATGGGGAGAAGACAAGTGTAAGATGTGTGTTGTGATCAATGTTGCATTGTTATTAGCTTAAAGTAGACTGTTACAATGTGAAGATATTTTACGTCAGCCCCTGGTAGCCACAACGTGAAACCCTATAGTCATTTGCTGTTGTCCTTTTCGGTTTCCATTTTCAGAGAGCTGTAGTTCTCCTCCTAGAGTTCCTTCACTTCCTTTGTTAGCTTAATTCCTAAGTACTTAGTTTTTCTTGACACTATGAATGTTATTATTTTTCTAATTTCTTTTTCACTGGTTTTATTATTGGTGTACATGTGCATTGTTATTTTTGTATTTTGTGTCTTGCTACCTTGCAGAATTTATTTTATTTATTTATTTTTATTTAAAGAGAATAATAATAAAAATTAAAAAAAAAGAAAAATACCAACAACATAGACAAAAAAAAAAAAAAAAGCAAAAACAGTAAGAATGATACCAGGTTTCAGAATAAAGTGATAGGGATTAACAGTGGTTGTTATATTGCATATTGTTACCTTCAGTAAAGGTGTTCAGATTACCTGATGTAAGAATGCAAGATTGATCAAACCAGTACAAAGAATAAAAAATAAAAACAAAAAAACAACAGAAACATTCACAAAACAAGATGACAAGAACTCAACAATGGTTGTTACATTGCACATTGTTGTCTTCAGATTAGTTGTTTAGATTGCTAGATACAAGCATGCAGTTGCTGAATTGATTAGTTCTAAGATTCTTTTGGTGGAATTATTTGGTCTTTAAATAAAATATTATGTCACCTACAAATAAGAATGATTTGCCTTCTGCCCATATGTATCCCTTTTATGTTTTCTCTTGCCTGATTTCCCTGGCCAGAATTTTGCATGCTATAACAAATAACAGTGGTGACGGTAGACATCTGATCTTTGAAAATGACTTAAAGCATGCCCTTGAAGAAGGACATCCTCATTAGCAAATGGTGCTGTGAAAGTGTGAATCTAGACCCAACCTCTCACTGTGTCCTAAACTAAAATCTAAATAGATAGATTTAGGTGTTAAAACAGAAACACAATCTGCTAGAAGATAAAATAGGTGAAGCTCTTGAAGACAGAAGCATAGGCAAAGGCTTTCTTAACAAAACTGCAAGTATGGAAACAGCAACATCAAGAGCCATAAAACAGGAATATATCAGGTTAAAACCTTAAGCACAGCAAAGGAATGACCCAACCGAGTGAACAGACAATCTAAAGAATGGGAAAAATATGCTTCCTGCTACTGCTTTGCAGAGGACTAATACCTAGATTATTTGAAGAAATAAAAAGTTATAGCCCCTCCCCACATTAATCAAAAAATGAGCAACTGGAATGAATTAGATGCTTCTCAGAGTGGTCAATAAATGCACACAAAAAATTCAATATCTCAAGGTGTTACAGAAATGCAAATTAAAACAACATGTAGATCTCATTTTATTCCAGAAAGAATAACCGTCATGAAGAAATCAAATTAATAAATGCTGGGAAGGCTGTGGGAAAAAAGGAACTGTTCCACATTGTGGGTGGCAATGTAAACTAGCACAACCACTACAGAAAGAAGTATGAAGATCCTGCTGAAAACTAAAGCTAGAAATTTCATTTGACCCACCTACTCCCCTTCTAAGTATATTCCTGGAAGGGTTAAAGACATCATATCACAGTGACGTATGCACACATAACCATGGTATAGCAGTAAAATTCATAGGAGTTCTGTCCATCAACAGTTGAATGGAGTAAGAAAAGATGGTATTTATGCATAATGGAGTACTTCTCTGCCACAAAGAGAGATAAATTTGAGGCATTTTTAGGAAAATGGAATCACTTTGAGACCATAATGTCAAGTGAAGTAAATGAGATATATAAGCTTAAAAACACATAATTTCTCTTATATGAGAAATCAAGTTATAACTAAAAAAAAAAATAAAAGATCATAGTAAGTAGGGAGATAGATCTTCTCAAATGGGAAAGGGAGTGAGAGGTTGAAGTTGGAGAGGAGAAATAAAAAGAATTTAAATGCTGCTTTCATGTATCAAATCTCCACAAGAATTATAATCATGTACTGTAAACATGTACCAATAGAAATTTAAAAATTTGTTAAAATAAAAGCAGAAAGAAATAATGGATTCACTAAGTCAGAAAACAAGTAACAAAATGGCAACATTAATTCCTCCCTTAGTAGTTTTTGCACAGTATAGATAAATCAAGAGATAAGTAATAAATGAATAAAAAAGTAACAAATTAAAAGGTAACAGAGTAGCAGAAACTATCTTCATATTATATATAAAATAAGGAGTTAGTATCTATAATATATAAAGAACTCATACAACTCAGCAGGGGAAAAAAGCCTAATTTACAAACAGCTAAAGAATTCAAATATATATTTTCCCAAAGAAGATATACAAATAGTCCATGGGTATCTTAACAGGTGCTTGAATATGGCTAATTTCCATGAAATCGCAAGTGAAAACCACAGGAAGATACTGCCTTATACACATTAGAATAGATCTTACAAAAATAGTAGTAGCATTTTCTGAAAAGGGTGTGGAGAAAAAGCTGTGTGACTTGCCTTTGGGACGTAAATCTATTAGCCACTATGGGAATGGCATAGAGCCCCACTTATAAGAGTGAAGCATAACTACTGTGCGATCCAATGATTCCACTTCTGCCTGCACCTCCAAATAAATCAGTGAAACAGATATATTTGTGTTATCATGGTTCACGGTACTTTTTATTCACAAGAGCCAAGACACATAAATACGTATCATGTCTATGGAGGATAAATGAATAAAAACACAAGATAGCTATCTGTCTACATCTATCTGTCACCCATCTGCACATCTACCTACTTCATTTGGGACAACCTACATAGGCTTGGAAGGCTTTATGGTAAGTGAAACAAGCCACACAGAGAAAAAAATACCATAGGGTAGTACTTCTGTGTGGTATCTAGAAAAAGCAGAACGCATAGCAACAGATTGGACAAAGGAAATCACCAGGTGCTGGACTTTGGGTAGTTTGGAGTAGCTGATGGGTAAAGACTTGCAATTATGAGATTAGTAAAGAACAAAATAAAAGATATATAATAGAGACTAAGGAGATCTTTTTCAAATGGGAAAGGGATCATGAGGTGGAGTGGGGGGAGGGAAAAGAGGTGAATTAAAGAAAGAATTAACAACAGTGGGAACAGAACTTTTGCAAATGGGAAGTGCACCAAGATTTGGAAGGAGTGGGAAAATGGAAGAAAACAGAATTAAAGAGTACGCTGTACATGTACCAGCTCCCCACAGTCACTGTGATCACGGTGGAGTGACACATGGGCCCGTGAAAAAAGGTGGTTATAGGTTATGTTAATTTACTGTGTAACTGAAATATGTAGAGTAGATTTTAAATATTGTCACCACACACAAAAATATATGAATGTGAGGTGACATATGCATTATTTTTCTTGAGGATGGTAATTGTTTCATAATGTATAATACATAAAAATCACATCATATACCTAAAAAAATGTATATTTTTTCATTTATATCCCAATAAGCTGCAAATTATACATATATATGTATCTATATCTATATGTATTTATATATCTATATACAATCATATTTTTACCCTATAGACATAGTCTTTCTTTCTTTCTTTTTCTTCTTGTTTGGTGTTATATATAGTTCAGGCTGGCCTCAGACTCCTGGCAATCCTCCTGTCTCAGTCTCCTGAGTGCTGAGATTATAGGCCTGTGCCACCAAGCCTGCTTACAGCTTACAGTATTTCTTATGAGCATAAAAACTTTTATTTTATAGATCTATCATAAAAAACTACCAAAATTCATTTGTATAACAAATACTACCACTAGAAAACAAAATTATCACCATATAATGTGTATTCTATAAACTGAATTTCACTTACTAATGACTGAAAGTGAGCTCCTTTTCATATTACTGAGCTGGTTTCCTTTCTTATTCAAGATTTATTTTCACATTTGGTAGAAATATGAAATTCAGTGACTTAGGTTTTTTATTCATTTGCCAAAATGTTATTGAAAGTTTGTGTTCACCAAAACAATTACTTTATTGATTATATTTTAATCATAAACACTGTCAACAAATTAGCATATCTTGGCATATTATGTTTACCACTTGACTGATAGAATTTTATGTATTTTTATTATGGCCATTCTGATCACATTTAAATAATATAACACAGATATAATCATCAAAAATTCCTATAAAAATGTTATTAAGACCATATTCAACTTACTAATTCATGTTCCTTCCAATCAACAGAAGAATATTTAGACAATACAGTAAATTCACATGTGATCTAACTTTGCAAAACAAAGTTCAAGCATGTAAAATTTGCAAGTAACATTTTATCCACTCAGTTTTGTTTAGTAAACAATTATGGGTTTATAGCCACTTCCAGGAACTGGAAATTTAAATACTTTTTCCTTTGATGAAATTTATAATATAGCAAATCTTATAGCAAATGATACAGAGAAAACAATTTCTTATTCATCCTTTTCATTTGTACGGGAAGAGTTTGCACCAAAGGGAAGCTGATTATAGCACGCATTCCTGTTAGAGGGCACAGGACCAGGAAGATACACACATGTGTAGAAGCACACAGCATGTCAGGCATGGTGGCCCACACCTGTAACCCCAGCACTAGGGAGGCTGAGACAGGAGAATCACCAGTTCAAGGCCAGCCTGGGCTACATAGTGAGTTCAAGGCCAGCCTGAACTGCATGGTGAGACCTTGTTTCAAAAAAACTAAACAACCACAGAGTGACTATGCCAGACTGGTTCAACTGTACTCTAGTTCCATGGTGATTTTGCAGTCTTTCCTCTTTTTGGACTGTTACAAACAGTCCTTTTGCCATAATTGAATTCTTTGAAATGTTTAAATTTACTTTGAATTTGGTTTTGCAAGTAACAAAAATCCCATTAGTGCTTTAACATTGTGTTTGGATCATTGTTATTGCGTTTCCTTCAGTCATTTAAAAAATATTCTTATATCTTAAATGACAAAGACAACCAAACGGTGGTAATAAGAATCACACTAATATCGGGTTATTCATATTACTTTTAGGGGTCTCCATCTAGTTAAATGTTAATTAAATCAAATAGAGATGTAGAGAAGAAATAGATTACACAGACCAAAATTCTTTGGAACTCCTCTATGATTATCACCAAACCATTAATTCCCGATGGGTTTCTCTGAATGTTGATTAGTCTTTACTTTCCAGTGTAAAAGGGAAATTGAGATTCAGGAAGATCTGTAACAATATTACCAAGGTACTGATCATTAGATGTTACCGTGAGGAAAGTACTGTTACACGCAGGTTTTAACTACGGCAGTATTTAGTTACCCACATCTGTGAACGCGCTGGTTTTCCATCTCAGTGCCACAAATTCCCACTGACTGAGCCACTTAAAACAGCACAAATTTATTGAAACCTAGTTTCCATCCTTCAGACCCATTATCTAAATCTCCGCATTTCCCGGTGACAAAATTGAGGTGCTGTGATCACATCTGCGGCCCCAGGTCCTCTTCCACTTTCACTGGTCACTGGAGAACCTATTTCCTTGCAGATGGAGGTGAAGCCTTGCTTTCCTGCTGGCACTCCAGAGGTAGCCCGCAGTTCCCCGAAGCTGCCCATCCATTTGGTAAGCGGTCACTTCACACTTCTCCTTGGCCGTACTGTGGAGGGACTGGCAGCCGACAGCCTCGAGTCCATCGCGGAGCAGCCCTATGCCAGGATTTGGAGACCGTTTTTGCCTATACCCACATCTACTCAGTAACCGGTACTTTCCTTTCTTAATTTGACATCTGTCTATTTCCATCTGCTTTGTTTTATTCCCACTGGCTCACGTGTAATACACGTGATAATAATTACGTAGCAGTTTGGTCTCAGTTTTTAGCACACATCCTTTTCTCATTTCATAAAGTAAATACGTATTAGCTGTTTTCGGAACACTGTGAACCTGTACAGCTTCTACCGGGCCTGAAGTAGTAACTCAAGTGCCTTTAATTTATCTACAAAGGTAGGAGCCAGTAGTGCAAACTTAACAAATGAAATGAGTTATAGATGGGTTGCCAACAATCTGAGATTAGAATATACGTCTGATACATAAAATTACTACTACATACAGAAAAACCACTTACACAGCTACATGTGCTTTTTGCTTGTGGATACGAACCTGAAAAGCAGCTCTGTAGATGAGCTTTCTGTCTCCAAGTTTCTGAGGACCTTTACCTACAGTGGTTACTCTGTTTAACATTATCTTACGTGAATCAAGATGAATGAGGAGACACTGAGACTAAGCGTGGAGCCAGAGCACCCAAATGTCTGAGTCTTTGTCTCCATTTCCTGGCGGTACACCCTTTCGTAAGGGGCTTATTCTCTCTTGTCTTGCTTTTCAATTTATAAAAAGCCCCCCCCATCTTATAAGTCTGTTAGGAGACAAAAGTGAATTAATATTGCAATGAATTTAGGACTCTGGTACTTTAAAATCAATATTAAAAACGAAAAATAAACAGAATATTTTAGATACAGATTTACTCTTTCTAGACTATGTTAATATAGTTTTAGCCTAGAGGCCTTATAATAGCCATTTAAAATATTTTATTTATGATGCAAACTCTAATGTAGAAACCTTTATTAATAGTTATTCATTATAGCTAATAGAATCACACATTTACAACATTATTAAGCAGGAAAAATAAGGTCTAATAATACCACCATAATTTTGCCAAAGTTATTACGTTATCTCATTATTTTATGGCATTAATGTTTATTTTTTCATACAAAGTTAAAATTTTCATCTGGGAACAAAATTTTAAATTCTGCTTCTTGCAGGAGACATATTTTTGGGGAATTTTATTGAGGTAGTTTAATTTTCTGAAGCAACAGCATGGTTAAATGAACACAAAGAAATGAAGGAAATTCTATTTGTAGGTAGAAGAGAGTGGCCCGGGGAAGTGAGACCCCGCCCTGCACTGACCCTTTTAGCAACCTTGGCTAAAGAGACAGACAGCTTTATTGTTTCTAACCGCCAGCTTCGGGCTTCGTGTGGGTTGGATATTTTTCAGATTAAATCAAAGGCAAAAATTGGGTCATAAATTCTGTGGAGTTTTGTTTTGGGAAATACACTAGGAAACACAGTGATATGAGCGGTGATTGTCGCCTCTAGGGCCCGGCAGAAACAAACAACAAGATAGAAATACAAAATTAAAACTGATACAATTAAGTTATGAGGTGATTTTAGTCTCAAGATCCCCATTCGAGGATTGTGCTTTTGGTTTAAAAGTTACAACAGGAAAGTTTCTGTGCAGCGTTCCCATTTCTCTGTGCTGCTGAAAATTCTCACCTTGGGCTCAGCACAGCCATCAGGGATTCCTCAGAGCTTTCTAATTTTACAGCTATTAGGGAAAATGATAAGGCACCCAGGTCACCGGAAGGCAAAGCATCTGAAGCAGGGTTTTGCTGGCTTAAAGAAAATAAAAGTCATGTATAAAACAGCGAGCCCCATGGAACAATATAAGGGGAAAGTGTAGTTATAAAAGATGCTTAAAGCCAAGATTCTCATACAGTCTTATTCTCATTGGAAAGTCATAGCCAGGGGCAAAGATTCATTTTGTTTGGGCAGGTTAGAAGTGTCTCACTGCCCCTTGTTTAATCCAAAATAAGAAGCATAATGATACTCTGGGGGTCTTCCTCCTCTGTACACTTTGGCTTCTACCTTCTGCTTGAAACCTCCTCGCATCTACTTTATCTCCTCTGGAGGGGGAAAGTCGCGGACATTGGCTGGAAACAAACAAAAATAAATTCTCCCTGACAAGTGTTAGATACACCGCCTCAAGCAAGGTGTGCACTTATATATTTGACCTCTGTCAGGTGCGAACCAAATACTTGTAGACTAAGTTATGATTTCCACAGGCCTGAATTTGAACACAACTTTGGATATCAGAGCAGCAGCAGTTCAAGGGAAAACAAATGTGCATGTCATATATAATTTTGTAAATATTCTACGCAGCCCCCTGGATCAGGATTTATGAATTATTTAGATAGTTTATTGCAGAACACGGGCAGCTATTTTCTCCAGTAAGGTGACTCTAGGAGCTGTGTCAATGATGAGTTGCTTGATTACTATTTTGTTGAAAGAATGCTATTCATTTTATCATGCAAATGCAACTCTTTAAATAATCAAATATAATCAGCAACTCAAGTCAGGCATGACATTACCAATGAGGAGGCCGACAGAAACAAGGATGCTGGAAAGTGAGAGAAAGAGATGATTTAACCTCAGGTCTGAGTAGCGTTTGGGTTTGTGTCCTGGTGGAAAAACACAGCTTTGAAAATGAAAGATGGCGTCTTGTACAAAAATTCCTTTCTTCAAAATGGTGATTGATATCATCTTGTAGAACAAAGACAAAAACTCTGACCTATGCTCACACATATTTTGGAAGGCATTTTTTGTACCCATTCTTCATAAGCTGTCCTTAAATGTTCTGGTGATTTCACACACACAGCAAGGGGGGAAGGCAGGTGCTGAGAGCGCCACCTAGCGAGACAGGCCTCCCAAGCTGCTCCAAGTGTCCTGAAGAACAGGCGGAGGAGACAGGCCCGGCGCCTCCCTGGGTAGCTTATTCCTAGGTGTCTTGGATTCTCCATTGCGAAGGACAGATGCAGCTAAGCTTCCTTGTTCCCTTACCCAAAATGAAGAATGAAAGGAGTGGGAGAAGGAGGTGTGAAAATTGCCAGAAGATGTTTACAAAGGAGTTTGGTTACAGTACCCTATCCCATTGTGTCATCCAGTTTCTATGTGCACGCTTAAATTTTTTCTTTCCCCCACTATCTGTTAGGTCTCCTAAAAGTTCTGCACTACCAATCCCTTCTCTGTGAAGTCTTCCCATCATCGTGTATGTCCAGATCAATGACTATGTCCAGGTCAATGACTATATACAGTTTAATTTCTCAATGTCAGAAACGAAAGATGGTAACAATTATATGCTTAGTTTTACAGTAAAATATTCAACTATGCTTTGACGTGTCTGGTCTCTGCCAGGTGCCAAATGGTCTTGAGTTAAGACACAGTTGGTAGCAGGGAGAGATCATGTCTATGCTATGGACAGGGACCTTCTCCTAACAAGGGAACATCTTTAGCAAGTCCTGAGTGGGATAAAGTTAATCCCATTCAAGTTTAATCTGGAGGGACCAATATGTTTATTTAAAACATTTAACCTGTTTTACTAAGAACATAAAGTTTTAAAAATTCTGCACTGTAGTTTACCAGTATATAATCTGAATAATATATTATTTGTACTTTTTGTATCTAAATTTTTAAAAGCTTAAGACAGACTCAACATCAGTTAAATAGAAGGAAAAAAATCACATTAATTTATTTGAACATCATTTTTTTGTGTTTAATTATTGAACCAAGGGGTTTTAAATGGCAGTAGCTGTTACACAATAACTAAAATTACTTATAATTGTCTAAAAGTTATGGGAAAGTAAGCTGTGAAAATTACTTTTCACTGAAGGATACTTTTAACTGAAAGGCTCAGCTTTTGTGGAGGTAGATTGTTTTTCTCTTTTGTCATTTACTGATATTAATAAAATTAGATAATTGGGTTTCTTTACAGATTGGCTTCATATTGTGCTCAAAATGATTTCCCCAAATTTCTATTTACTTAGAGAGAATAAAACTTGTAAGAAAATTCACATTTGCTTTTGCTTGCCACTTATGTAAAGTAATTGTTTCTATTGAAAAATGTAATCCACAAATTTTGAAAATAATGCAGGCTGCTTTTCAATGTTTCATACATTGAAAAAATAGTTTACAGAGCAACAGACTGAAAAGCAATTGTGTCTTGGGCACAAGACTCAAACGGAAAACACAGAGAACAAGTGACCACATTCGGGTAGTGCTGAAATTGTGCCCAGACTGTTTGGTCATTGCCGAAAGCATGGAGGTCACCGCAGGAGATGTATACTTTGGAAGTACAGTTAGAATGCTCACATTCAACCAAGAATTATGCCTCAAATGGTGATCTTTACATTTTTATGTAGTTTTCATAAAGGATATGAGACACAATATCATATTTGACAGAGTTTTTACTTTTGTTTTTATAATTTAAAAAAATTTGTATAATTTCATGGAGCACCTAAAAGTATTATGCAGTGTACATCAATCAAGGCACAGTGATAAGCATTTCCAGCTCCTTCATCATGAATCACTTTTACATGTTCAGAATTTCAAACTGTTCTTTTCCAGTCATTTTGAAATACATCCTGGGTTATTTCACCTCATAGCTACTGTGCTAGAGAAGAACCAGGAGTGAGTCCCCCATTCCTTACTTAAACGTCTTTAACTGTGAAAATTAAACATTATTTGATGGAGAAGGTGAAGCTAGATGACTTGACATCAGCCAAAATCTTGATTCTTCTGGATATGAGTTCTACTTGTCTGAGGTAAAGGTTACTGAATTTGAGACATGTGAAGAAATTTGTGAACAACTTTTCAGTAACTTTCAGCGCATAGAGCTTATTGTGTCGCTACTAGCTCTTACCGGACCAGTATAATCCTTTATTTTTAGTTTCTTTGTATGTTTCAATTGCATTTCTAAAAATAATATTTTCTTCACACATGCAATTTTGTGCATCATTGCGCCTAATTGCATCTTTAAAATGCGTGCTGTGAATATTTAGCCCTGAAGCATACCAGGAACATTTTAGAATGGAGCCTGTTTGATTGCTGTGACTTCTTAATTTTCTCCATGAAATGAGTATCTCTCATGTATATACTGTGAAATGAACAATGCTAGGGGAAGACTCTATCCCCAGATGGCCTGCTCGATTCTAATTCTCCTAATATGCATATTCAACAAAAATGAGGTCATGCTTATCTCTAATTCCCTAGGCAATCCCTAGACAGCAGAAACACAAGGGCTCTCAGTGCTCCAGGATCCCGTGCACTCTGGGTGGCAAGAAAGAGATTTGCTGCATTCTACAACAAAATTACTTTAAAGATGATTTATAAAACAAACAGTACCATCATTGATAATATATTTAGCTGATTTTTTTCTCCTGACTTTCAAAGTCAGATAAAATGTATTTTAGTTATCTACTCAAAAAGTATTTATGGGGGCTGGAGGTACAGCTCAGTGGGCTAAGTGCTTGCCGCTGAGCACTAGGGCCCTGAGTTCGATCCCCAGTCCCGGGAAAAAAAAAAAAAAAAAAAAAAAAAAAGAAAAACAAAACAAAACAAAAAAAACACAAAAAGTATTTATGAATGCTTTTTAAGCAATCATCACTATGTTAAAATGCTTATAACTTACTGTTTGGGGAGACTGTTTATAAATAACAGTAAATAAGCTAATCAATCAAATGATTACACAGTGCTGCAAGTGCTGTAAAAAAAATCGCAAGGCCAAGATGCTGAATAATGGTAGCATCATTAATGCTGTGTGAAAAATACCAAAATTACATAGAGCAGGACTAGATTATAGTGGTAAGGCAAATATGCATGGCCCTCTGGCCACATCTAGCCCTTTTTTTAAAATAAAGTTTTGTACAAGATTGATATGTCTATTTGTATTGTCCTGAGTATACACTTTGAAGCTACCAACGTGTAATAAAACAACCATTGTTGACCCCCTGCCACCTTATCTGTAGTTCGGTTTTTGTACTGTTCTTGTGCTACTGTGTGTGTTTGTTAGTGTTTTTGCTCTTTTACTTTTAAAATAAAAAAATAAAGTTTTATTAGTATGCAGTTGGGATAATTGTTATATGTCAGCTTGAATGGATGAAGACATGCCTAATGGATTAGAGGAGCACAGTTGTGGTTGAGTCTGTGGATGACTGACAGGCAGGCAGAAAACTGAGGAAGGAAGACCCACCTCAGATGTGGATGGGATCAACCAATAGGTTTGTAGCTGGGATGGAATAAAAAGGGAAAGAAGGGAGTCTTTCTTTTAACATTTTTTTGAGGAGATCTGGTCCTTGCTGTTGCCCTTGGATGTTTGTCTCCAGTTCCTTCAGGCACAGCACGGATTCTTCTGCTTTCCAGCACAGACCCTTTGAATTTCAATATGGACTTGCTCTGAATTGTGCTGTAACTACTGGCCTTTGATCTTCCATTGTATCCTTCAGCTTTTCAGCTTGCAGATGTGTTTTACATTCTTCCACCTGATTCTGCAGGCTGCCTCTGTAAGATGGTTTAGTATATCACATATACTGTCATGTTCTTACACTAAGGAGACAAGATGATGTTTCTACATGTGGGTCTGATTTATTTCACTTATGTGTATGATCTCTAGGTGCATCCATTTACCTATAAAATCCTGTACTTTATCTTTCTTTATAACTGAGTAAAGCTCCATTGTATAAATGTACCACATCTTTTTTTTATCCAGTCCTCAGTGGATGGGCATTTGGGTTGTTTCCAAGATTTAGCTATTACAAGTTGCACTGCTATAAACACATATATCATTGCGGTATGATGTTTTTAGTTCTTCTGGGAAATTACCCAGAAGGAGAATAGCTGGGTTAAGTGGAACCTCTATTCCTAGTTTGTGAGGAATCTCCACACTGCTATCCACAGTGGTTTCACCAATCCACACTCTCACTAGCAGTGTGTTGGTATTTTGCTATTGTTCTTTATTAAGACTCTCTTTAAAATAAATCATAATATATTTACATTATTTGTATATCTAATATCTATATATCTATGTATCTATCTGTCCATCTGTCTACCATCTACCCCTTTAGTGACCCCTAGCTGATTTAACAGCCCTACTCATTGTCTTTTATTTGCAGCTGCCATGTGTTGTGCCAGCTGGTTTGAGTACCTATCGTAGACATTGTAGGGCCTAAGATTTGAAAATCTTTGCAATCTGCTCCTTTATGGGAAAGATTTCTGGCTACTGATAGAAGGGCCATTCATACAAAGAATGGAGAAAAGGATTTCCATGAAGAGGGAATTATAGGAGTAATACCACTGAAGTAGAGCAAAACAAAACAAAACATGGCACCTTAGAGGAATTGAAAGAAAGCCAGGTAGCGGGAGGTGAGGTGGGAGGTGGGCAGGGGGCACCAGCTGATGTTGGGGTTTGGTGGCAGTAGTGAGCAGTGTGGAATTTTGATTCTTCACGGGAGGCTATTAGCGGGCTTTGAGTGATGATGGATAATGATCAGATTTATGTTGTTCAGAGACTTTATACTTAATCCGCACAATGAACTTTGTCTATAGTTTTGTTTGCTTGCATTATTTCATTTAATTCTAACGTTTATAAAGTCAATGTAATTATGATGCCAGATTTACAAACAAACACTCTTTAAACTGCTCCATGAGGTCTACCTGGAAATGGAAGCAGAGACTGACTCCAAGCAGCGCTGACCCAGAGTCCATTTTCTCCCAGCTGGGATTTTCCTGAGGCTTTCAGAGTGCATGGCGTGATGTGCGTGTGCGCATGCGTGTGTATTTGCGGGGTGTGTGTGTGTGTGTGTGTGTGTGTGTGTGTGTGTTTGCCTAAGCAAGAGGAACCTAAATACATATGACACTGCAGAAACAGGAAAGGGGCAGTGACTGGCGGTGAGCTGTGCTGTGGAACTGAGTATTGACATGGAAGAGCGGGGGATGTCAGATGGAGACGAGCATAAGGACGGAAGTGCAGATCAGCAGCAAAAGCCAGAGCAGCACTGTGTCCTTGAGCTCAGCCTGGAATCTATGGGTTTGAAAAGACACTTTAAATACTAACAAGCTACTTTGGAGGGGCCTTAGACTGTGCTACAGACCACTAGGTACAATTTCATTTTACTCTACAATTCTAGTTCTCCAGAAGGGTAAAACGAATATAACTGAACTATGGTGATGGGCTGTTTTCTTCTGACCCCATATTTTTCTTTATAGCCTACAAAAACTGCCTTGTAGAATAATATACTTTATTTCTAGGTAAAAAAAAAAAAAAAAAACTTTCTAAAGAGGAGAAGCTGGAGTAAGACAGCAGAGTAGCACTATCTAGCTGCCATCCCTCCCAGAAGCATAGATCTGAACAACTATCCACACACAAAGAATACCTTCAGAAGGGCTAAAGAAAAAAGAAAAGGCAAGCATATCTGAAGGACAGAAAACCAGCCTGTGGGAGAGACATCGGCACGCCCATGCTCAACGCCGCATCGTTCAAAGGGCCAAGCGAGGGAGTCAACCCAAGTGCCCATCCACAGATGAACGGGGGAGTGGCACACACACTCACACACACGTATACAATGGGATTGTGTTCTAGCATATTAAGTGCAACAAGCCGGGCACAGACAGACAGCACATTATCCTATCCTTCAAGCCACTTTGTAAAGCAGTTCTCAGAGTCTTCCTTTTCCTTTTTGCTTTGTTTTTCTTTCTTGTTAGTACATGTTTGCAGGGCATAATGTTCACATGCCTTCTGTGGTGTTGGTACATGCACAAACACTTCTGGATTCCTTTTGCCATCTCCTATCCCTCTTGTTTCTCCCTAGTCCATCCCTCTCTTGATCGCCCTTCCCTTTGGGAGAGATCAGTCTCCCCAGGTCCTATGATCTAACGTTTATGCTTCATTTATAACTTGGGCTTTTCATATAAGAGAAACCCTGTACTATTTAAGCTTGTGTGTCTAAGTTATTGCACTTAACACTGTGGTCTAGAAATGTATCCATTTGCCTACAAGTAATTCAAGTATATCCCTCCTTATGGCAGAATAGTACTCCACTGTGTGTAAATATCGCATTTTTTTAATCCATTCATCTGCTCATGGACATACAGGCTGCTTTCAAATTATAGCTGTTATGAACTGTGCTGCTGTAAAATGCATGTGTCCCTGTAATATGACATCTTTAATTCAACGGGGAAGATGCCTGGAGGGGAATAATTGAGTCAAATGGAGTTTCTAGGGTTTTTTTTTTTTTGAGAAATCTCCATATTGATTTCCATAATGGTTCTATAATTGTTGTACATTCCCACCAACAACATAGAAGTGTTCATTTCTCTCCACAGCCTCACCGGCACTTGTTATCCGACTTCTTGCTGAAAGCTTTTCTTCGTGAGGGTGTCTTGCCCTGGTTCCCTCAGTGCTCTTAATTGGTTCATTTATTTATCTTGCTTGAGGATTAATAACCAGTATACAATAGGCCGAAATATTTAGTTTTCACATAATAATTATGCTAAAATGTACACAATGTAAATTTAGATTTTAAGTTGAAATGATATTCCTTTTTTATTTCAGTATGCAAGTAAAGTTGAATGCATTAAATACAATATACTTGATATTACTCTATGCATTGAGCTAATTTATATTGCATTTTAATTTTTTACTATAATTCCAAAATCCTGCAAATGCTGCACAGTATAAAAAGGAGCAGTTAACATTATTTTAAAGTCAGCCTCAGGAAGAAATAGTATTTTTTGTTACTGGAAAGGGAATAGCAGCATACACAATTTTAATTCTCAGTAAGTGCTATAAATATTATTGATGGTAAATTTTAAATTATCAATGAAATGAACATTTCTACTTGATTATCCAGCCCATGTATTCTAGTTTTGCTGAGTTTTACTGAAGGAATAAAATTATAATAAAAAATGGGTCTTGAATGAAAACAGTGTTTTCCTCATCTGGATGTGTTGTAAACAAGGACACACCTAGGTACACATAGTGGAACACACACAAATATGCAGAGGTATTTATGACACCACACCCTTAGCAGAACCATATGTAGAACTAAAGAATAAAATCTGAAGTCTAATGTCATTTTTTAAATTGAGTTTATTTTTAAATTATCTACCTCAAAGATAACTCTAAGCACTACTATCACTTTGAACCCTACACATTTATATAATTATAAATTATCAAATCAAAAATTTAAAAAGTACTTAAAGAGCATTTGGAAAAATCATAAAATCTTCGAAAATATCACGTTCATTTTGAATATATCAAAGTTTTTCTTTTCCTTTGGTGTCAGTTTGACGGCATGATAACTACTCAGCCTATTTTGAAAATATCTGAAGGGAAGATCATAACACAGATCCTTCCAAATGGTCACAACAGAAAGTCAACAGGTAGTCATCAGAAAGTAAGTTATAAAGGGATGAACATTTCTCCCTCGTAAGTCATGTTTGTATGAAGGTGAAATAAATGGGTTTAGATTTATTTTAGTACAAAAAATGATGAATGGATGGGTCTTACAAGTCTAACTTAGAGTAACATTCAAACTAACACTAAATCATTCACATATTAAGTTAGTCATTCTCTCCCTCTCTCTCGAAAATATTTTGGAGTTCAGTTTTTCAAGACATCTATATCTACCTATATCTATCATCTTCAATGTGTATATATATATATATATATATATATATATACACACACACACACACACACACACACATATAGTCTTCAAATCAAACTACATATATATTCTTATAGGATAAGATAGGAAATAAGATTAGCATGAAAACTATCTTTGTGAAGTACTATTGGTGAAATAATGTACTTTTCCATTTTGAAGATAAGATAATTTATATTTGGTGCTTGTTTTCTAAACATACAGAAGATTGGGATAATTTTTAGAAATAAAAACATTCCCTGTTTTATTAAATCACTTTCATATGTTTATAAGACAATTACAATCTCATGTTTGCTATCTTTATTTTGTATATTGATTAATTTTTTAATGGGGAATAATTAATGTTTTATTCTCAATATTCTACTAAATACTATAATTTTGTCTTCTCAATAACCTTTGAATTACTGCAATCTTGTGAAATTCTCTCAGAATTATTCCATTTATTTATATACTAGGGGTATTTAAATCATTTTATGAAAACATGCTACAGGCTAACTGTTATAGCCTAGTTTTATATATATGATAAATTGCCTTTATGAATAAATTGAAAACATCACAGCATAAAGCTTGGTTTGAAGCAGGATTTGTATCAGGGCACTGGAGGCTGTGAGCCTACTTAATTTCAGTTTAGTCTTGAAGACCTAAGATTCTCAAAAGAATGATTTTTTTCCACTGCTCTTATCAAATGTGGGCAGCATTTTGATTCAGTTGTGAGAAATTTTGGTAGTTGTGAGCAGCAAGATCTCTGGTCATGGGTAACACATTCTTCAACCTTCTTTGGAAAATAAAGCAAGACCCACACTGACCACTCCATCTCTCAAAGAAATTTCCCTTTGATTCTGGCAGCACAAAATAGACACTTGGTAAATAGAGCAGCTCCTTATCTTACACAGGCTGCAATACTACCAGCAACCTACAGCAGCTATTTCTCATATTAATTAATTACCCCCTTTTTTTTACTATCAAGTTTGTCTGCCTCTAACATGTGTACATGGATCACTTACCATTCCCGTCACACTAGGCCTCCTGACTACCTCTGAATCAAAGACACGTAGTTTTTCTTATCATCTTTCCTTCCAACAGTGTAACTGCCAGTCACATAAGATTTATATCGCATCAGAAAGAACATAAGTAAAATAAATCTTTCCTATAAATGTGTATCCCCCATAATTCTTATCTCCTTTCTGAAATTTTCTCCCTGTGACTTTAACACAGTGGCCCGTGATGGTACCCTCATGCAGTTGTATTTGGCTATAATTTTACAAGTTTGTCTTCCCTTTTGTTGCCAAGATCCTAATCTTATAAATGGGGAAATCAAAGTTAACTGGGTTTGATGGTTTACAGTTATTTATTTGAACATGAAACTTTGATTCACCATTGAACAGTTTACCCAGAGCACCGGCCAGGCAGCATATTTCGCTGTGCACTGACACCCTGGGGCACCACTCGGGCAGGTCTCATTTCAGCCAGTCGATTTCTGTAATGAATACATGTGATGAAATTGTCATTTTTATGTTTCCTATGATATTATGTGACGAAAATTAATGAAAAAATGTAATTTTTGGTCATCCTGGAGATAAGTGGACTGGTAAGTGGTTCAACTCACTGATGTTTTTAAGAGCCTTGTGGTATCAGGATGCTTGTCATGCATGCTAACCTAAGAGCTGGTAGAGATTCCGATAACTCCAGTTCAGTTCTAGTCGATTAAAATCACTTCTAGCCCTCTCACCTAGTAGCTCCTTTTGCATGGCCAAAGAGGTAGCATGGTTACCGCTGTCTTTCATGTGTGGAGTTTAGGCCTTACCTGATCATTTGTTGTGATATATGATGACTGACTTTTGTTGTAGCTTTGCCTCACCCACTACAACACTTTCCTTACACACACACACACACACACACACACACACATGCACACATGCACACAGAGTCAGCTTTTTCTATCTGAAGTGTCCAAATCCACAGATTCAAACAATTGCAGATAAAAAATTTTGGAAGGAAAGATTATAACGGAATCAAAGACACACAGTTTTTCTTATCATCATTCCTAAAAATAGTGTAACTTTTATTCATAGAACATTTCTATTACACCCAGTTTTAATCCAAAGATGACTTAAAGTGCACAGGAGGAGGTATATGGGTTATGTACCATTGCTCACCATTTTACATACGGGACCTTAGCATCAACAAACTCGCAGGGATGGACAGGTCCCAGGTCCAATCAAGTGTGGGTTCCTAAGTAATGACTATGTATGTGTATAAAGCAGATATTAGAGCATCAACTACCATGAGGGTTATTTTATAGCACTTAGCTATTGCCACAGACAATCTTGAATAATATGATCAGATTTTTGATTTAGAAATATATTTATGACCAACATAGAGGGATAGTTTCAGGAATGAGCATGAAGGGGCTGAAATAGACATTATAACACGCTGGGCATAACTTTAAATAGAATAATTAAACAAGAGCAGTGGAAATGGAGCCAAAATATTTGAATACTCTTTGAACAAAATTAGTAGAGCTTGGAGTTGACTGGATGATGACGGCACTGACATTTCCAGGGTGTATAGAAAGAAAGCTGGTATTTTTAATAAGCAATTTAGTGACTCTACTGAGCACCAGGGTTGTGAGAATAAAGCTGGATTGGAGGTTTAGAGAATGAGGGAGCTGGGGTTCAGAAGGAACACTTGGGTGAGGGAAAGACAAGAATAATTAGGAAAAAGAGAAAATAAGGTTAGTTTTCTGCATGTCTGCCCCACCTTAGAAGCTTTGCTCATACTCTTAAAGTCCTTCTTCACCACCCTTGGCTTGCTACAGGCTTGAGTTACTGTCCCACTTTTCCAGTTGAGCAGCCCAAGATTCAGAAAATCACCCACTTTGGTCCTGCTACTAAGCAGCAGATCCAGTCTTCAGCCACATGAGCATTAGCATCATGCTCAATTTTAATGCGTAAAAATTGGGGAAATGTTGGTGTATATTCATTATTTGAGGACAAGGGAATGGATGAGGTCATGTACAGATCATAGAAGTAGCATTCAGAAGGATGAAAAAACAACAAAGCATAAGAGCATTAACAGGTAACGAGAAATAATTGGTAAAGTGGCTCAGAGTCAAAGTCAAGAAAGGAAAGAATTTAAAGAAGATTGACCTTTGGTGTAAAGTTATGAAGAAAAATGAATCAAGAGGATTAGCGTATATCTTCTGGGTTTGATTCTTCCTAAGTTCAAGCACGATTTCTGTTTGCTGGGACATAACAGGTATTAAATAGATGAGCTAACATAGACACGAAAAAAGTGACATTTACTTTAGATGAGTCTTTAAAGAAAGTTTGCCAGGAAGAGACATGGCTAGTAAGAACCATTGATCACATGGTTAAAAGGAGCCATAGACCACAAAGGGATGTTCTCGGAGTAGTTCTTCTATAAAGATGGGAAAACTCCTCACCCATGAAGTGATGAAGAGGAAAGATGTTGAGGGAAGGAAGTATATAAAAAAGCAAAGTTTTAGGAAAGCCGAGAAGGAAGGGATGGGAAGCAGAGCCCAAGCAGAATGACAGGGATTTTCTTCAGAACATTTCGCTTTCCAAGACTAAGCAAAAGGTGTGTGTGAGACAATGGATATAAATCCGTGTGTGGGCTGGGTGGGAGATAGGAGGGTCTCCTCATAGGACTTCCTTTTCATTCATAATTTTCACTCATAATTCAGGGACAAGGTGATCTTTTGGGAGCAAAGCAATGAAAATGATATAGAGCACTTTGTGAGAATGTTCCTGCTTGGAACCACTGTTCTGAGCAAAAATAAAATAAACGCACCAGACTGGAGAAAATAAATAGTTTCCTCATAATTGTGCCATTTGTCCCACAGCATTCAGCAGCCAGCTGGTGCAAGTGGAAAATTTACATAAGGACATAGACATGTAGGGCTGGCAGAGAAGGAGTTGAAGCCAGAGGAGTTAGTGGACCAGTTGTCAACCTTAGCAGAATAGTTGGGCCAGGACTAGAGGATCAGGAAAAAAGTAGGTATACCATTTGTATGTTATTATTATTAACTCTGAGAGGAGAAAATTATAGGTAAGACCAGTAGATTTGAGAAGACTAAGTTTTTCTAGCATTATGAGAAAATTTATGGAAAGTGAAAGATGAATAAAAAAGATTCCAGAACAGAAAAATCTAGTTGAAATTTTGAATCCAGGTTCATTGAATATGTCCATTTTCATGATCTTTCTAAGGCAAATTTGTCACTTGGGAGGTCATCATTGGGACTATACCCGAATTTCTGGACTTCCCAGGAAGGTATAAAAAGTAGTCAAAGTAGACATATTCTCTGGAGACCTGAGATGGTTGAGAGCTGTGTTCAGAAGGTGGAAGTAGATGCTAAACAATCAGTGAGAACATAAATACTTTAGATAGAGACTATGAACTAGTGAAAGACTTATAATTGTAACTTCTTCTTCTACATTATGATCAGAAGGAGTAATTTCAGACCCTGAGATTTTAATTTTGAAGCTTCAAATGTTGAAAGGGTTAAGGTCTGGTCACTGAGATCTGGCGTGTCTGAAGAGCCATCAATACAGAGATTGAAATTTTGAGTAGAGATAGCACAGAATTAGACACATAAAAAACTTGACAAGAGAATACACAAAACAGACTAAAGGGTAAGGGTAGACAAATGGATGAATAACTGAAAGTATAAAATACATACTGCACTTAAAGGGTGACCATCCCTGTAGCCTATTTTGCCTGGAGTTTATATTGATTAATCAATATGAATCCTAAAATTGTATTTTATCAATATATACAGATCTGTAACATAAAGAAAACCTATCTGCAGACCTCTTAACTTTGAGGCTTCATATAGTATTGATTTGAGTTTTTGCTTCCTGATTACTTAGGTTAAAGTCTTTGTGTGTGTCATTCGTGGGCCACATCATGTGGAATATTAGTTGTTCTGTGGACTGTTCAATAATTGCTGCTCTAGATGTGCTTTTAACTTGCACCCAGCCCACCCCGGGAAGCTGCCAGTGATGGGAGTTATTGCACCTATATGCTGATGCCTGCTGGTGACCAGTTTGGCCTTTGCCAGTAGGGTGATTTCTGCCTGGCCACTCTTTTCTGCTGGGCTTTGTCCCCACCCTGAGGCTACGGGCACACACCTGGCTTTCCCATGCCAAGGGTTGCTCACTGCTTACCTCTTCCTTCCTTAGGCCTGGGAGTAACCAAAGCACCTTTCTTGCTAGACCCAGAGCTGCCTGTCTTTTGTCTTTTACTGATTCCCAGTGCTGTGTCCTTGAACTCCTACATGGTCCTGGATGAAAACATCCTTAGATTGTTCTAATTGACCGCACCATCTGTTTCCCACTGGGATCCTGACTGCCATAGAACCATGCACACTTGTGTTATTAACCTGTTTAAAAATGTATTTTTATGATCTTGCAGTACTGTATTTGCTCATATCCCAGCCTTAATCCACATAGTTGTATTTTTGACGAAGAAGCTCATCAAGTTTTTAACTTCTACTTTCTGTTCTCATTTTAACTTTACTTCTTTGAAGGCAAAATTCCAGATATAAATGTATGTTTGTCTCTTAATTAGTTTACACTGAGTAACATTCCTGGTAGTGCAATACTTTCTTCTTTCCCAGGTTTTTGAACTACCTAGTGATTTCTAGAGAAGTTCATGAAGCACAGCTATTTCTATGTATCTTTAAAAACATTTCAGGCAAAGATATTGGCTGGCAGAGTTCCACAGAATTGCTAACAAGCTAGAAGGCTTTTGTCTTGGCAAGAGGAGAGTAGTCCTTGGACGCTGGATAAAAGTGTTCCTATAAAAAGAGAGAAATTGCTTCTCAGAAACTCAGTTAAATTGGAAAGCAAGTTGATCACGTTTAATACTACAAATGATTCACTGGAAACGAAGACCATGTATCAGAAAAACGTGTTAATACTGAAACAGCCTCTTTTTCTTAGTTTTTGGCAACCAAATGAATACTTAGATGAACATAAAGAGCAATAAAAACAAGCACTTTTAACAGAAAAACAGCTTATTCCAAACTTAAACCTTTAACTTTGAAAACAACATGTTATATTTCAATTCATAAGCTATGATACAGAACTATATCTCTGACTCATTCCTAATTAATTTTGATCGCTTACAGTTGTTCACAATCTAGAATTCACTTATTTTTTAAAAGCAGGCAGTATGTTTTCCTCACGATAGGAACAAGGTTAAACATTCAGATATCTAAAACAAGTACTGGATGTGTGGTGCTATTTTTTATATGGGCATATAGTTTGCCAGTTTGTGGGGCATGTTTATGCTCTCCACTGTGGTCTGTCCCCTACCCAAGCTGTCACTGGCAGCCCCAAGACAGCTTTCCCCTTCTTGATTTCACACCAGAAACAGAAATGCAATGAAAATGGAGCTACCAGGCCAGGCCCAAGTCAGATGCCCTCAGACCCTAGTTTGAGGTATTAAAGTTTTCCATCAGCTAATAATGGTCTTGGAGGACAAGGTGCAAAGAGGATTGAACAATAGGGAGAAGTGTGGGTTCCGGAAGTGAAAAGAGGGCTTTCATCAAGAAGGCACTACAAAGAGACTGGAGGGATCTGACCCTGACTGTCAGTTGTGAACATCCCCAGCTCTGGTCTTGAACACGTGAAGCTCTAATCATAGACAAATGAAGAGACTGTTATAATACAGTATGAGAGACAGTCTGTCTTTCCAAAGGAATGTAGAGGAGGGGTCCTTCTTATGGACGGGATATGTAAAGGAAGGCTTCCAGGCAGAAGCAAACTCTGAGCTGAGTTCTGAATGGCGGGCATGATTCAGCCAGTAATATGTCATAGGAACAGCCACAGAAACTCATACTTTATATTCTGAGACACAACATGTAGGGGAGGCATGGCCAGTGTAGAAACCAATACATAACTGGGGCCCCTGAAGTATGTGAATGGAAGGCCAGTGCAGTTGGAGGGAAGGAATCCAGGGGTAACATTAGCGTGGTAATCCAGAACTGGGTCTTGAAAACATGTGTGCTCACACATGCTTGCCAATTTAATGGAAGGCTGTTGACTGTTAAAGAAAGAAGTGGAGATCATCTTTAGAATTCAGAATAATTCCTGTAGTAGTGTGAGACATTGCAATGACATGATATAAAAAGAGCAGAATAGTAAGTGTAAGTGAGTGTGGTTTAGGTAAAGATGTAAATAGGAGCAGAGAGGAAATGCTCCTGAGGTGGTCAAACTGAAGTGTGGAGGAGACCTAAGCTTGCTTCTTTGTTTCTGATGGAGACTGGTTTTCACTGAGGTACTAGATGGATTCAGGAGGTGAATGGATAAACTCTTATACATTGAAACAACGGGCTATTTTTCAGTTCTAGAACAAAATTATTGGGAGAGGTTGAGCTAGTGATCTTCACAGGTGTGGGGCAGAAAACATAGAGCCCAAGAATGTCCTGAGGATGTGAAGCGCCCCAGGTGGACAGGTATTTTAGCCCCAAGAACATGGGCTAAAGAGGCTAGCTAGTTAAGTAAAGAGGTGTCACGTGACACATGTATAAATAAGCTCCTTCTTTTCCTCTTCTCTGGAGAGAGGGCTCCACCTGACCTCAGCTTTCTGTCTCTTACCTTTATTTCTCCATCCTGTCACTCCCTCCTATGGACTTTGAAAGCTCCTCTGCATGCGACACAAAATGCACTTCAAACCATGAAAAACGTGGAGCAAACTGAAATGCCCACCACTAAATGAAAAAAGCCAATCTGAAGAGGCGAGGTACTGCCTGATTCCAACTATATGATATTCTAGAAAAGGCAAAACTGTCGAGAGGGCAAGGATTAGTTGTTGCCACTACTTAAGGAGGACAGAGGAATGCATGGGCTGAGAACAAAAATTTTGATAGCAGTGAAATTGCTTTATGGTAGTACAATGATGGCTACATGTTGAACATTTGTCAAAACCCTATAGAATGCCAAGTCTCAGGAGGGAAAACACTACTGTGGGCTCTGTGTCTTGAATGATGATCTGTCAGTGTAGAGTTAGCAGTTGTAAAAGGCGTCAAAAGGCGTCAGAGCAGCATGGATTATCATTACTAGGGGAGGTTGTGTGTGTGCGGAGACAGGAGCTGTATTGGAATTTACTATACAGTTTACTCAATTTTACTGTGAACCTAGAACTTTTCTAAAAATAAAGACTCAAAAGAAGATGGCATAGATTTCAGGAAGAATATTAAGCTGAAATTTGAGATGCCTTTGAGACACGCATATGGAGACAGCCAGGGAAGGGCTGTGTAATTATACTGCGGGGCAGAAAACTAGTTTTCTATCTCTTTAAACCCAAACAATATTTGTTATCCATCAACCAGATGTGCTCAGCATTTTTTCAACCACAGACATGGAACCACAAGTCAAAGACCACAGATGTTCCAAGCCACGATATGTTTTTGACCTTGTTAGTAATAAGCTAAGCCAAAGTGAGACTCTGGTGTATGTACACCTTGTTATTCTCAATTTTCTGTTATCCTACAGAGAACATTGAAGTTCAAACTAGGGTGTTTTTATGTCATCTTTTTTCTTTGGGGGCTCATTAAGTTTCTTCTTTTGAAGTAGATTAACTTTCTAAAATATGTTTCATTTGGGATACTACAAGATGTCATTATCTAATCAAACATCAAAAGAGAGACTGGAAAAGGGTTTTCAGCAACATGTTAGACTCATTAAGAATTTATGAGTTTCTTTCGCTTAGCAAGTGAAATTCAAAGGCATGTGTAAACTGCTAAGGCTAGGATTTCTATGGTCTAGCTGCACCTTGCAATGGTTGGTCTGGTCTGTCCTTTCAAGTCAATATAAGTGTCATGGCTGGAGCTATACCATTGTAAATTGGAAAGTGGGTGCCATGGGGCAAATGGTGTTATTTAACACATCTTTACTCCTGCCTCTTACTACCATAGTGTGTTGTTCAGATCAAGAGCCGGTTAAGTATCAAAGTCATGTCTAGAAGTGTTTATTTGCATTTCTTCAGCTGGGATAAAGGAGAAAAGAGAAAACTGCCCCCAAGGAAAATAGTTTTCCTAAATTTCTATGTAACCTCTGTCCTGTTTTAAGTCTTTACATCATTTTACTGGGAAGCAGATGAGGCCCAGAGGGTCCCTGCAGGCAGGAACTCCGTCACTGCTGTGACGGGGGCCTTCACTGCCATACCTGTATAGGACCCTGGAACCTTTGCTGCAGCTCCTGAAGCCACAGGACATGTCTCCTAGGTCCCCACACTGTGTGCTGCTCTGTCACCTCAGGCATGGAAGTCAATGCTTTTTCCTACTACTTGCTGAGCTCTCTCCCGCCTCCTCTTACTCCATCTTTCCACATTCTCTCTCCCTGGTCTGCAAACCGCCCGCCCAACCGTCTCAGCATCTTGGGGGGCCTGGGAGGTCTGGGAAGAAGTGGAACTTCTAGTTGCCCAACAACTTCTCCTTTAGGCTACAAAAGCCTCATGCTGCCTGAGGTCCTGCAGTGAAAGCAGGGCATGCCCAGAAGCAGAGGTACTGGCCAACCACTCTTTCCTCAAATTTCCAACAGTATCAAGAATTGGAAACTAGTCAGTTTCTAAATGGGTGATTTTCCTGTGCATATGTTTGTGTAACTCTAGGTAGCTGGGTAACTATCTTAGTGAAAGAAAAATCTCACTGCTGAAGTGTTTGCTTCTCTTTTTTTCTTGTAACTGGATATATAAGTTTGTATAATTTTACCTGTGAAATTATTTTATTAGTAGTAGTATTAGCACTTGGTCACCACAAAATGATGATATGTATGAAGGATAAATATTTGACAGCTTCTACTGAATTAAAGAATGTGGTTATTTTGTAGAATTAGTAATGCTCATTGTTATCTCTTGATAAAGATACATTAATTCTTTTCCTTTTAGCTTTCTTCCTTTGGTTTGTTTTAGAATTATACATTAACCACCTGTATCATCAGTCTTAAGGGCATGTAATGTAACTACAAACTAATAAATATTGAGTAAAAATTCACCAAGTAAAGGAAAAACACTGCAGTTCATACATATACCTTTCAAGAAATGATATGTATCTTTGAATGTAAGTAATTAATACTTTAAATGGGACAACAAGAGCACTCACTACTGAATGCTGTACCTACCAAGATACTTAGAAATAAAACACAAAGTGTAATTAATCTGTGAACTATATGTAAAATATTTTAAAAAGACTTCATCATCCTAAGTTATTTTCCTATGCCCTTAACGTATTTTGTCAAATTCTTTCTTAATCTCACACACATAAGGAAAACCACAAACGCCGACTGAGTTGAGTTCTACTCTTCCTTTTTGGTATTTCCAATTCATTCCCCAGAATAAGCACATGCTTAAAATTTTAAATACATCTTTTTTCTTTACCCTTAGAAGAAAGTTCATGCATTTTTAAGTAAAGATTTTAATAATTGAGGGAAAATATAAAAGGCTTAACACATGACTCCAGGCTGTATTTTGCACACTGAATGCAAAGCAGTGTCATAAGGCAATATGCTCTTCCTTGTTACTCTTTCTCTCCCAGTCTCCGAACCTGGTGAATGTTGCCAACAGCTAGGACCTGTGGAGGGGTTACTGTGAGCCTCATGGAACTTAAGCATCAGGGCCCCTCACTTGTGCTGACCCCTTCCAAGTTCCCAGACAGAGCCCTGGGAATGTGTCCATGTGACCTTAGGCTTTTGTCTAGTGTTCTAAAATAAGATAGTACAACTCCAACTTACACTGCATCATTCTCTTTTCATGCTGAAATCTTTTCTGTCACATTTCTCCTTGGGTTGTGTAATTTTAGAGTGGGCCAAACTTTGGGGCTCTGCTTAAGCATAGCTGAGCTGGAGATACATATAATTAGGATTTATGGTTCCTACTTTTGAGGTTCACAGACACTAAAGAGTACAATTAGGATTTTTCTAGCTGTCTTGGTGTAGAAAGGAATAGAGAGATGCTCCTGCCCCCCACTGTGCTAGTTCACCTGACACATGACAAGGAATGTGCCCAACGACCATAGCAAAATAGAACTATGTCACAAGACGTTTGCAGATTTTTGAATCACCACATAAGATATCTGAAGCTTCCCCAAATTTTTACCATAGAAATACAAAAGAGGTTTAGATTTCAAATGTCTCCACAAAGTGTTGTGCTCTGGTGTGGGGCTTTTGGAAGGAGACTGGGTCATGGGGATGCTGTATTAAGGAATTTATAGCTGAATGTGCTCTTAAGTGGTGGGGCCTGGTGAGAAGAGGTGGGTCACTGTGTGTGTAAACTAGAAGTGTGTCTTCTTGTCCTTGGCCCTTCCTCTTGCTGTCTGTCTCTGCTTCTTGGACACCATGAGGTGAGCATCTTTTCTCCAGCGTGTACCTCCACTGTGCCCATTCTGCTGTTGAGTTAGTGACTGTGGACTGAGCCCACGGAGACTGTGAGCTAGAGTAAGCCTCTTCTCCTGTAAATCCAGGTGTTGGGGGTTTCATCTCAGCAGTGGAGACACTGACTAGTACAAACACTACAAATATTTCCCCAGCTTTGCTCTTGTCTAAGTCCGACACTAGATAGAATCCAAGGATTTGAGTATAGAGAATTCACATGAGTTCTACTCATTTTTGCATTATTACAGTGAGATATCAGACATATTCTTTTATGAAAGAAGGGAAGTTTACTTATGTCACACTTTTGGAGGCTGCAGTACCCAAACAACATAGCACAGGCTTGACAAGGACCACCTTGGAGCCTCATCATCTGGTGGTGAATTGTAGATGGCAATAGTAGCTGGGAACCCACGTGAGGAGAAAGCAAATGATTACACTTGAAATCAGGGATAGAGACTGAATCATGTCTCTGAACATGAATAGGTCGGTTGCCCAAGACTGTATGGCAAATTGGTGATAATATTGTGCACATGTCTAATAGCAAAGATCATTCCATCATGCAGGGTTCTGTGGGGAGGGATGACATCTAAGACAGTGATTTTGTCACTGGAACCAGTTGTAGGTTTTTGTGGAATCCTCTACCCTTGAGCTCCCTGAGTTACCTTCTCAGGAGGAGGACTCAGAGACTTAGCATGCAACTCCACCTCCCAAAGATTCCACAGCCCTTCCCAGTAATACAGCCCTGGAGACCAAGCCTGAATCACGATGGATCCTCGCGATGATTACAGACTGCACTCAGTCATCACTTAAGGGATATGATCCACACTCAGGACTGAGGCAGCAGGGGGGAGATGAAGAAGGAAAGTCCGTATAGCACATGCTGTTGAGAATTACACTTTGGGGTCTTGATTCCCCAGGACTTAAGGAAGTATAAGGGATGCTGCTTGTGAACATCAGTTTGCAGTGCGAGGGGCTGGGCCATCTGAGGATTTCTGTTCCCGGGGGGTAATTAGCTCTGTTGAGCTAAGGGTGCTTCAGGAGAGATGGTTCAGAGCAGAACAGCACAGAGACGCACCCTCGAGGTGGGAGACTGGTAGCTGTACTCAGCTGCTCATCAAAATTGAGACTGAGATCAGAGGTGGGCCTGAGACATACTCTGGGAGAGACGAAGCATTTGCCATGAGTAAATGTTTCTGTCACTGTCTTCTCATGGGGAAATTTAAATTTTTTGAGGATAGATCAGCCGCCTGAGATTGCATGGCAAACCAGTGATAACACTGTGACCTACATGTGTGCATGTCTGCTACCAGAGATTATTCATTTTCCATCATGCCGGCTTCCATGCAGAGGTCTGACATTTAAAACAGAGGCTCTGCTCTACAGGATGGAATTCCTGATGGGCCGGGCTTACAGAGCAGGTGAAGGCAACATGATGACCGAGGATGGTGCTGCTCTTTCTCCAGTGCCTGTCACATGGAAACGAGCCGTTACTGCTCTTAACTTGGAGAAAAGTACACTGAGCTTTCTAAACAATCACCAATTCATATAGACCTACTGGGTACACATTAAAGGTAGCCAGCAATAATGATGAAAATGATGAAATAGTCTTCAAAGAGCCTGTGTCCAGAGTGAAAGAGATGTAAGAGACTCCAACACCCACTTATTCAGGAAAAAAAGTCAGAAGCCAAGAAAACCAGTGATATGAGTATATTGTGTGCAGCATATCTTACTGAAAAAAATGATTTGTTGTAAAGGCTGATGACTGTGTTATGCTGGATACAACCAAATCAACCAATAACAAGACTTTCAGAGGAAAAATATACTGGTTGCTCAAGGTCAGTAAGGAAAGTGACCAGTCATTTTGGCTCATGTGCTCCTACTGAGACACTGGGAGACACCGCTGCCTGCAGTGGTTGGGCTCGCAGTATTTTTGTCCTGGTCCTCTACATTTCTGTTCATACTCTGTTTAGTGTCCATGGCCTATGCTGTCTAATATCATTATTAACTGCAGGGTTAAGTATTTAAGTCTTGTGGCTTTTGCCACCAGCAAGTAAATATTGTTTGACCATCTGAAAAAAAGCTGCAATGAAATATAATTTGCATACTTATATGTGATAATCTGAGCAACCAATTTAAAGACAACACTAGGCAATGGAACAACCATTGGTGAATTCCTACCATCTTGTCCAGTGAAACTCTGTGTTATCTCTAATGTTTTATCTAATAACTATTTTGTTATTCTCTCTAATTGTTTGAACAAACTTCCATTCCTATATTTGGTAATCTGAGCAACATGGTAGAAGATAACAATATGTAATATAACAACCACTGTTAATACCTGTCATTCCGTTTTAAAACCCGGTATCACTTTTAATATACTTGCTTTGTTCTGTTTATGTTTGTGATGTTGGCATGCTGCTATTGTTCTTTTTGTCTTTCTTTTACTATGAGAAAATAATAAAAAAAAAGTATTCTGTTGCAAATCCAGGCAGAAAAAATGTAGTTACCCATATTTTATGGTCTAACTCAAAGGAAGGAGGAATAGTAACTTTCTAAAATACATTTGTAGCAAATTTTATGTATTTAGCTTCAGCTATAGGTAAAAGGAGCATACAACAGACATTTGCTAACTTCTTCCACGCCAGATACAACCCCCACATTAGTGATTATGTTCATGTGATCTTGAAAATGTTCAGCTGAGACTATTGTATGATTAAACAGACCCCATGGATGTCCATTGCCCAGTGGCATTCAAGAAGCTCAAAGATATGGTAGACACTATGAAGAGGTACCAAGTCTGTGTTTCTCTTTTACTTCTAGAACAAGGACAACTATACTGGTCATGTGACGTCCTGGCTGTGAAATGTAAGCTGAAATGGTATGTTCCACGTTTGCACCAAAAGTTCCGGTCATTGATGTGCAGCTCATCAGTGCTCTTGCCCTTGATGTGTGGAAGTACATGTTCAGGTGGAGTAGACAAGCCATGCAGAAGCGAGTGATCATGTAGACTATGTACGCCATGCAAAAGTGCATGTTTATGCAGAGGAACCACAGAGCAAGCAAGGCTGCATGGCTGGCCTGCCAGATAGAGTGCAGCAGCCTTGGAACCTCATTAGAATTTGTATATGGTGAAATAAACTTATGTTTTGAGAAGCCAATCAGATTTTCAGAATTTCTTGATGTTATAACAAGCATAACATAAACTAAACTGAGTGGCAAGAGAAAATCTGAACCTAGACCCATGTTACTTCAGAATTGTGTTTCATAAATTATTTTTAATCTTAACTATCTGTTTGATTATGGAAGTTTGGTATGGAAGTAATTTATGGGCCTGGGGTGGAGCTCACTAATGCAGCACTTGCTTACTATGCATAAAGTCCTGGGTTTGTTCTTTGGCACTTTAGAAGAGCAGTAATTTATAAACTCCATGAACATTTAAAAATACATAATATAGTCAAAAGGAAATAAAGATCATCCAATAGTCTGAACCAATTAAAATTTGGATATATATATTTCATTTCCTGTATATATGGACATGTATATTTTTAATTATTGACTGTTTTTGGTAGTGGGAATCAAACTCATGACTTGCTAGGCAGGCCTTGCTCTGCTGAGCTACCTCCCCAGCCCTAATTATTGACATACTGCAAGAAATTTGTATACTATTTTTATATTAAATTTTATTGCTACATTTTGTTGAATTCGTTATATATTCCTGGTAAACTTACTTTCTAATGCAATTTTGTTGGTGGAAATGTGCACATAATTCCTTGCATTTGTCCCTCTTGATGATTCTGTTCTTTTCTGTTGTATCATACAGGTTTTCTATTACCGCTTATTGTACAAAAAGTACACATTTTGTTTATTCTGTACTTTACAAACCTAGCCCTACATGACGGGAAATGTTCTCTAAATTTCATCTCACACATCAATAGTTCAGTTGCTCAAAGTGAAATCAATCAGATATTCAAGCAAAGTGACATCTGAGTGTTTGAGCTGACAAAATGTTCATTTCATTGACATATCTATGAAATGATAATCTTGCATTTCTTATCACAAAATTGACCCCACATATTCATTTTTGTTCTAGGCTTTTATTTTTCTTGGATACCTGGGATTTCTGAAAATATTATAGCACTAAACTCATATAATAATGATCAGGTTAGGTAAGAAATTATTAGAAGTCAAAATTCTTAGAACTATGAACTTTCCAAACACTGAAAGAGAAGTTATAGAAAAAAGTTATGACAAATTTTAAATAGGAAAAAGATTATTGCACCTTTATTGTCTTTGATGAAAGACTAAGCCAGGAGAAATTATTTTTATTTGTTACAAAGTTATAAAATATGTGTCGCCCTAGCCTTGATTTTGGTATTCATAAAAGACAAAAATTTTAATAATTATTCAGACAGTTTCATAAATCATACCACATGTAGTACCAATATGGTGCAGGATTTTATTTTGTTTTGCTTTTCCTCATTTATCTGACACCGACACAGATGTCATTTTTCAGCTTTTTCATGTGGCAGTACTCAGTTGTTTTTGCAGAATTTGCAACTGGTGAAATCATCTGAAGCTTACCCAAGTATAATGGCTCATGAGCATCCCCCTATCAAAAAATAACTCTTATTTCACACTTGAAGAAAACGTGCATGGAGGTGTGAGCTTGTGAAAGGAGTCCTAGCAGAGACTCTGCAGGGAGAAATCCTTCACACACGTAACAACACGTCAGTAGGCAGCGGTACTGCAAGCCCTCCCACATTCCCAGCCAAACAGAAACACTCTGAAAAAGCCAAGTGTCTAATCCTGTCGTGTTTTTCACGCACGGCTCATCACGGCCAAATGCTCTAGGGAGGTTTGATATTCCTCACAGAGGAGTGCAAAGATTTTGCCAGGGTAAGCAGCATCTACAGACACGCAGTAACGTTTCCTAGGATAACGAAGATGACAGCGAAGCCACAGGATGTTTCCGTTCATTTAGTGATTAGCATGCAGTGGGCGTGCTTACTGTAGGCGCTGAAGAGGTTATGAAAGCTGACAAGTATGTGAAATAGACCCGCCCAGTTTATAAATGAGGAAGCCCAGCAGAGAGGTTAAGTAACCTGTACAATGTCATACAGTGAAGATGCGAACCAGACACAATTTAAAGATCGACTCCAATGCTGTTCTCTTAGGCTTTTGTCACACTGTCTCTACGTCTGAGTTCACCTCTCAGATCGCCTTGCCAGTTGTTAGTTGAGTGACATTGTACAAGAGCATTAACATTCCTTCGATTTCCCCTCTGAATAATTAATGCCAAGCCATCATCAGGGGTTATGGTGAATATCAGAAGGAGTTAACAAATGTCAAAGTGCTCCTTCAACTTGAAATGCCATATAAATGTGAACTATTTTACAGCCATTATTCCTGGTAATAGTAATTGTTTTCCTCATTGGAAATATCCCGCAATTGCTCTCCGGCAAAGAATGATGTGAGGGTCTGGGACATAAAATGTGTCCATAAAACTTAAATTTTTGCATCTCCAGTTTTTGAGAAATGTGGATCCTCAGGCATGACAGCAGACCTACTGAAGCAGAGCCTGCAGTTTTAGAAGCTCTCCAGATGATTAAGCCTGTTAAGTTAGGAAAGTCCTTATCTAGGGCAGCCTTGACTAGAGGCTAGATGAAGGGTTCCTTACCTTCTGAGGAATTTTAGAGATTTAGGTTTTAGGTCTCCTTCAGGGTTTTCCAGATCTCTGGGATCTGTCCATGTGAATGGGTTAGAACTTTAGACCTGAGGAAACCCACTCAGCCCACACAGTTCCTGAGGAACAAAATTGGACTAATGGTGTGAAGCTCGACCTTGGTTGCTGGGTTCCCTTCCAGCCGTACAGCTGTGTTTGCAGCCCTGCCAAGCTAATAGATTGTGCATTCAGGAATAAACTTTGTTGACATGATTTCTGCGTGATTTTTCCCTTTGCCGTTATTTTGCTTGCTTGCTTGAATGTCTCATTTTGTTTATGGAATCAATTTTCTTTTGCTAGGAAGTGGGAGTCATCATGCATGATCCAGAAGGATGTGGGGACGTCAGGAGGCCACGTGGGTTACACACATCAAAATTTCAAAACCTGGAAGGAGCTATTAAAATGAAGAGATGGATATAAAGGATGCTGTAAAAAGTTTTAAGGGTTTTAACAAAGAAATAAAGAGAATAACAATTCTTTTATAAGACAATAAAGAGTTAAAGGGGAAGAATATGATTAGCCTGATGAAAACGGTCAGTTTCAGCAACAGATTTTTGAAGTTTGACTGTGGGAAAGAATTATGGAAATGAGGGACCGTGGTGGTGGTCATTAATCTTTGAAATTATTTCTTTAAAGCGATTTTGGATGAAAAGTTAGTAGGAGAAACTTGAATACAATTTGAGGAAAAATACATGATTTAAAAAAAAAAAAGATAAGGTATGAATGTACAGAACCGAAAGCTAATCGGAAGAGCTCCCATGTCGCTCCTGCTGAGACAATACTTGCCAGCATAACAGGCTGCTCAGGACTGAAAGAAAACAGTGTTAAATAGAAAACTCTCCACATGCAATCAGGCACCTGTAGCTGGAATCAGCTGAAGTAGACTTCAACCTTTCTCACGTACTTTTACCAGCAAGGTAGAAAAATGTAATCAAAAGATTTTTCAAAGGTATTTTAGAGATTGTGATGTCTAAAATGAAGTTCTTACTAATAATTTCTAATTGCATAGTTTGATTATATAAAATCTAGAAGCCTCTAAGTGATGAAACATACCACAAGAATAGCCATATACACGTAGCATATGTACATGTGCAGAATAGTATTCTACGAGCATTAAACATATAAAAATTCAGAACCTTATTAGATATCTGTATCTTTATTGTTTTTATTAGGAAGTGTGTCACTTTTTGACACTTGTGAGCCTGTTTCTTTGGGCACTGATTCTTTTATGTAGCTGGTAGTTACTTCTCCTCTTCAGTAATATTAATTGTTTAATTCACACCTTCAACAGTCTAAGCCTATTTGAATAAAAATAAATACAGAGTATGTTCATGAAGACATACATGCAGATTTAAAGTGTTGGAAATAAGAGAACTGGGAAGATGAGAGGGATTCATGGGACAATGGTTCCCTACAACGCCTAGATTATGAGGATGGAAAAATGACAGCATGTTTGAAAGTCCATTGCTCTAACCACTCTGGATATTTCCTCTTGACAGATAACAGGGAGGGACTCCTGAGCTATGAGTAGGCCCCGTGGAAGACATGTTAAGAGACTGTTTTAAAAATGTGGTTGTGTCTGTCTTATTGTCAGTTTTCAGATTAGATTTTAGGGCTGTTCACCATCAACTATAGCTTGCTGCCCCTATAATTTTCTATCCTGATCCCCCAATTTTCAGTATCTTAGGAGCCTCACAGTCTATTACCAAGGATGTCACTGGTCTGGAAGATTTTACCCTCGCTTTTAGTACCGAGGTCAAGAATGTAATTTTGTACCATTGCAATCAAATGACATTTCCAGTTTTTGCTGCATTCTGAGATTGTCATTTTTTGCCAAGATTTTGGAAAATGCTATCATTTTGCATCTAAAGATTCACCTTTGTGAGTCATCTGAAAAGAAAAGCAAGAGATATGAAACTTTTGCAGGATCTTTCACTGAAAAGCATCAAATCATTTTTGTGGCATTCATTAATGTTCATAAAGTTGTATATGTAAGTAGAGAGAACTTTCTCTGAAATAGAAAATGAAAACATCTTAGGACAAAGACAACCAACAAAAACCTATGAAGGTGAGGAAAAATTATGGTTTAAAAGTAAATACATGCTCTCTTGGAAAAAACAAACTATGTAAGCCAAAATATAATTACTAAAGTCTTACTGTTCAAAGTGCTTAGATAGTGTGTTAATCACAATATATCTAATACTAACAATATTATATGTCAGGTCCCAATCTCAAAACTGTACATCTATTATAAGTCATAATTACATAGCCTTGACAAGCCTATATGATATGCAGTCTAGGGATTATTGTCATCTGGTTTTAAGATGAGGATACTGTACCACTGAGATGTTAAGTCTCTCAACAGAAATGTCACGTAAAAAGGAATAACAATTTGAACTTAAATTAGCATCTAATTTAATCTAACATTCAATTATGTTTTGAGACTACAATGCACAATAACTGGGACAATCAGAATTAATCTTTGAAACAGGCAAAGAAAGCAAATATATATATATATGTATTTTTCTTTTGAAGAAATACTGGGAAGCCTCCTAGGCCAAAGAGATCACTCCCATTAATTTCTAAATTACATGAAGGTCCATCATTGATGATTTCCATTAGAATAAATTATTTCTGTGGTTATGTAATGTAGATTTAATGTATGATATAAATAGGCAAATTAACAAAAGAGGAAGTCTAAAGGGATAATTCATAGATGAATATATTTTCAGCTTCACAAGCTATTAGGGGAAGACAAATTGAAATTACTGTGAAGTTGTTTTCAATTCTTTCATTGAGAAGCCCTCTGGAGCCTGGTGAAAGTGTGGAGACAGAAACTGTCCCCTCTGTAAACAAGGACCCGCAGAGGAGGAGCTCCTGTGTCAGAGATGCTCACACTCTGGGGTCCAGCAGTTTTACTTTCAGATATGGATGTGTGAGAAATCCTGACACATGTGCACAGAAAGACATTTATAAAGCTGTTTTTGCACCGTTGCTTGTAATGGCAAAGACAGCAGGAAGACACATAAATAAATCAAAGTGAATGTGTGAGAGCTACACTAATCAAAATAGAGCCACTAAGAAATAGTTGATTTTAAGATGTAAAGAAAGCAGATTACCCAGTACCCTGGTTTCTCATTACACATAATATACACTGCATTGAATAGAAACATCAGAGTATTCACCGTAAATGTGCGTAATCACTGCGTATCAACAAAAAAGATACAAGGTAAGTGTTTAAAAAGACTTATGAAGTATGATAGGATTTGTTCAGTGTTTGAAAATGTCCAAAACAATGTTTTTTGTTCCTTGATGTACTTTTCAGTCTATAACTTGTAAGGTATTGAGACACACACTCACTTGGGCAGCACATAAAATAAGAAAGTGAGACACACCCAAGTTTATTACAGTGGTTCCTGAAAGGAAAAGGAATTCAAAAGTGGGCTCCCAGGGGTTTAGCTTTGTCACTTAGGTTTTATTTTACATAAATTTGAAAGTAAACATGGCAAAATGTGGAGGGTTGGAAATGTTGGAAGGTGGCTACTTGATATTCATTATCTTCTATGCTTTGTTTATGTGTAAAATAGGGTAAACATACTATGTGGTCCTTCTATGAAATTGGAAAACCAAAATGCAAGAAAATGACACCTTACTGACCCCTAGCTAAAAGCGGACCACTTTTAATATTCAGTATTCACTGCAGCCAATGTTAATTTTCAGATGTAAGGGTACCTCAGCCATGATTGTGTGCTCCCTGAAGAGCTTTTTCCCCCCTCTAGCCCTAATTGAAATGCTAATACTCGGGCCATGAAAACAAACTAAAATATTACTGGATATCATACCTCAGGGAGACTTTTTTTTTGTTTTTTTTTTTTTTTTGAGTGATTGTTTTCCAATCACAGCCACCTAATTTGAGGTACTGGGATTGTAAAACCAGCAGGCATATTTCCATAGTGAGAAATGGGCAATATTTGAATGTACTTCCCAAAAGCTTGATGGGGGCTGCTGTGCAGGTTAGTAGGGTACATGGGTAGCCTGAGAGGAAGCTGGACATTGCTGCCATGTGTTATGGAGAGAGAGGATTCAGCCAAGGATCAGCTTAACCTTCTTCATAGTTCAGCTGAGGGCTAGCCCTGCAGAGGGTGATGTACAAACTCAGGATTGAATATTATGCTGCATCTAATACACAACATGAGATCAACATTCTTACACAGATTGACCAAGACATAATACACGCACAATGTCTAAAATGATTGAGGCATTTCCAACCTGCCTACACCTTGCCTTCTTTCTTAAAAATTCTCCAGGTGTGTCTGCTAGGAAAGGGAGCTACTCTTTGCAGCTGTGGTGTAATTGTGAACCAGGGGCTTGATTTTCAACACCGGGCTGGGAAACTAGCTCTGTTTTCAAGTAAAGCTGGGCAACTGCATGCCCAGGGTGATTAAAGAGGTCGGAGGAAGACTGAACTCCAGAGTATTGTTTGATAATATATAGTTAGAGATTCCTTTTATCATATACTACTCTGTCCTTAGAAAGGGTATCAGGCAAACTTTATCAGCTGTCTCCTTACTGAGAAGAAAAGAAATAACTAAAATATCAGGCAAATCTTGGAGTAAGATGAAACAGCTGAGGTTGCATAAGTATAGAATCCGATCCTGTTTTATTTAAGTTTTAAAGTTTGCCTATCATGGAATTTTGTGTTCATTTTGATTTTTGGAATGCACTAAAATATTAAGGTCGATCACTGAGGCAATTTTTAGTGGCTCCTGAAGTTACTCTCTTTTTTTTTTGAGGGAGTGTTTTACCTACCGTCCTCTAATGTCATTGTGCTAAAGCAAAGTGAGATTGTGAAAAAGCGAGCAAACACAGAATAAAATTACTTTCACCTCCCTTTGGGGGATATGGAAATATAAATTCATATCTTGAGTTGGATTTACCCTGAGATTCTCTCTCAGGTGGTATACAAGTTAACTTAATCAATTGCTTTGTTCAATTCTCATAAATTTGTGAGGTTATCTATACTTTTTAACTCTTTCCTCCTACTCTTTCACTCCTACAAGGATGCTCATTTCACAATGCAAGTATTTTTGTTGGCTTCTTTTCCCTGAAACATTCCAGAACCTATTGGCATTGTATGCACAGATATTAGCTGCTTTGATAAATACATAAGGGAATATCAGTTACATTTATAATTTTTTCCCTGTAGAAGAGCTATTTTAGGTTAAGCAAACTGACATAGAATATTGACAAAAAATCTTAAGAAGAAAGTTATTCACACACAATTGCTCTGGGATGTAAATGTCAGCAGTGGTGACTTAGTTCTCAGCTACACCCAGTAGTACCCCCCCTAAAATTCCTGACAAAATGAAGCTGAATTCTGGTACTTTTTACATTCTAGTGCTTGTAAAGAAACCACATGGATACAGGGTAAGTTAATCAATTTAAGTGTTCTTTCCACGTATTCAACAACATTTAGTGAGCTCCTATTCTGTGTGAGTATAGCGTTGGGTGTCCTGAACAAAAATAGAGCATCTCTGCAGATGGATTTAAAATTATGGCTGTGATAAAAATGCAGCGGCATAGACTTTATCAACCAAATATTAACTCATATCTTAGTCTCTCTTTTGAGCAATTTTATTTTACTCTGTGGTTCTTCTGCTTTGGTGCCGAGATGTCCACATCTAGAAGTTAGCTGAAGAGGAATAAAAGACCCTTAAACACATCCCTGGCTAGAAATTTGAACTTCTAAAACTAAACATCACTCCTGGATTTTGTCATTGGTTTCCTTTTGTTCAGAACAATTGTTTTCTGGAATGAAGTATTTTAACACTGAGAAAACATATAGGAAGCAGTTATTATTATTTCATTTTCCAAATGATAAAACTGTGGTACAAATGAGGGCAGCTTTTGCTAAAAACCTCAGAGTCAAATGGTAGAACCAGATTTCAACACAAGGGTTTAAACACTTCTGTTTTTGCATAAGCAAAAAATAAAGAATTTTATCAGTCCTTCCTCACTGACAATTACTCGTTCTGGAAAGAAAGCCATTTAAAAATAGATTTGTGATCTGAATTTCAGGTTTGGGGGATAATAATTTCAAACTGAAGAACAACTAGGAAATTCATAATCACATTTGTTAGATTACTGGTACAAATGGTATTGTTTTTCTGAAAAATGGACTCGGATTGTTGAGGGTATGTTCAAGTTAGCTTATTCATTCGCATATATTGAGTGTTTCATTTTTCTAAAGAAATTAGATAGACTTCCCATTGAACACCAAATTGATTTTAATATTTAACAAATTAAGCATTCCTTGGGAAAGGAAAGCCAAGCACATTTGCTATTTAATCTTTGTATATGAATCCAGCTTCTCCATAGCAAAGTAATTGGCTATGCAACCTATAACTAAAAACAACCTTTCACAAAAAGTATTAGACTCTGTGAATTTGAGCCCTCGGCTTCATCCATTGAACTAATTTAAATCTAAACTAAGTTTTTATCTTTTCAATGCAGGCATTTCCTGCTTTAGTGTATGGTTGTTTTACCGGCCACGGAATGTTTAAAAATGAAGAACGGGTTCAGGGCAGCTATTTGATGTAACATGCTTTGGACAGGCAGTTGCGTGTCCCTGCCAAGCCTTCCGCTCTGTGCCGCTGGATGAAAGAATGCTGAGCCTCTTGGGGGCCACCCCCACTCCCAGCTTGTAGTAAGAGATTTCTCGGAGAGCCACGTTGATGTGTTTGAGTCTTGCCAGTAACACTATTGCATTCCTTAGACCGGCGCATGCTAATTTACAGCCCAGACGTTCCTGCGACTAAATCAATAAGGCCTCGCAGGCCTCAGAGAATATCACTGTGACGGAGTCCTTTCCTTTCCTTTAAAAGAATCCGCACAAGAGAGGCTCGTCACTAACTATACAGTGGCTTTAACGAATTGGCATAAAACCTGTGTCTCCAAATATCAGTTTTTTCTCAGCTCCCCCTACTTCAGACTGCTTCAGAACTGTTGAAAATGCAGTCCAAGGATCAAAACTGTTCTCCTTAGAAGATGTAAAGGGGACCCTTGTACTGTAGGGTGATATGACTGACCGGGTATAAAGCTGCAAAAATAACAGCCTAAGGACTGCGTCGCTGCACCTAGGCAAGAAACTCTGCGGACGCCAGAGAACAAGCCCTGAAGGCTTCCCAGCCCGCAGGGAAGCACATTTCATTTTCCCTGGACCCAGCTGCTGTCGTGGGGTGATAAACCAAGCAAGATCCCCCACAGCAAAGTGCAGATGCACTCGTTTGGTGGTGAGGCATTCGTAATGGTATCAGTGCAAGAATATTTTCAACATATGATTATTTTTCTTGGGAAATGTACATTTTTGAAGGAGTACCTAAAATGTATTTTGTGATCAGTTTGAAGGAGAATCAAAACACACCCACCACTGGAATAGGGATAAGGGAAAAGTTTCCCAAGATGTTTCCAAGAAAATGAAAGGGCATGAAATACAAGGTGGACATGTGCTTGAAGAATTTCTAATATAAGATGATTTTAAAGTGGACTCAGGTAAAGGCCTATCAGGGATCTGTTCTTTGAAAAATAAGGGACTCAGATGATCCCTACATATAGGCAGAGAGCTGGTACGGTTCAGATACTGAATTTATTCCAAGATTTCTCTGCTTACTATAATTTCTAGATCCAGTCCCAGCAAGACAACCTGTTATGGATACTTGTGGTACATTTCTTTTTTTCTAAGCTGTTGCTTCTTGTCAAACCCAATATATCTTGGTATTTCGGAATTACCAGAGAATGCTGGTAGAATAAGTTTATAGGAGGAGCGACCCTTAAATCTTCGCCCTCCTGCTCTACAGAGACGAGAGAGGAAGGGTGCTTTATCAACTCTTGTGGTCTCTACACACATAAAAAAATGCATGAGGAAAAAGAAGACATTACTGCATGTCTCTCTGAAGATTCATGGACTTCACTTCCCTTAAATGAAGGTACGCAAACCTCCCATTTGTGAAATGTATCATAATTACATTTATACAATGATTTCTATAATGATGTGATTAGTTTCCCATACCCAGTAGATGACAGGCTCTACACAGAGGAAGACCACGGCTCTTCTTGCTCACTACCGTTCCTTCTGTCTTTAGTTCACCCAGGGAGAATGGCACAGTTTGTAAGTCAGGGGACTCCCAGCTGGCCCTGTCCCTCTCTGCTGCTCTGTCAGCGATCCCCTGCGAGGCCTGGAAACTCTTCAGTGTGGTGTCCCTTGTCTCCACACAGGTATAACCTGAACCGATTGCTGGCACTAAACCTCTCGTAAAACCACACATGCAAAGCTACTTTCTCTGTTGTATGCACACTGGTTTGGCATTGAAAACCAGAAATTGAATTGTTTTCAACCTAATTCACAGCCAGAAAAGCATCAGAGGGCTCAAAATCTACTTTAATTCTCATTTTCTGTGATTTCTTTCTCCAAGTTAATCTAAGCAAATTTGTGGCAAAGCTGTGACAGACTAAGAGTAGCATACTCATTAACTGAAATATTATGATTGTGATTAGCATGCATCAAATAATGATTAGTTATTTTATTCAATTAATAAGAGTATAGATTGTGTGTTATTCATTACATCCTTGTGAATTCTTTTTTAATTTTTTGAGACAGGGTTTTACTAAGTAGCTCAGGCTGGCCTTGAATTCACTGTGTAACGCAAGCTGGACTGGAACTTGTAGCAATTCTCCTGCCTCAGCCTCTGGAGTGCTGGGATTACAGTTATATGCTACCACACCAAACTATTCCTTAAAACGTTCACAGTTTACTGCTCACAAATGATGTGAAATCATGAAATCACGATTTTGTTAATTAATAATGATAATTATTAATTAATTCATGGAATGTTTAGTGCGTGCTGTTCTGTGCCAGGCACTCTGCTTACTCCCTGAAAGTACTAAATGGAAAGAGGCATGCTATTTATGTTTTCACAGAGTTTATACCATAGCTAAGGAGACATTTATTATACCACTGACCACAATTTTTGGTGTATCTGATACCTGGAAGAGTGTGAAGGAGTTAGTAACAATAAGATTTAGATGGGGGAAGAAAATTTATTCTAAAAGAGGAAGGGGAAGACAGCTAGCTTATAAAATGTTCTCTAGCTGCCAAAAAATACCCATGAAGGTTATAAACCTAAAAACAAACGAACACTAGAAGTATATTATAAAATGCTCCATAGCACTGCTGTTTCTCTTGCACAGTAATCTTTTGTCAAAGTTATGAAAATTATTAGCTCTTATGTTAGCCGCTTCATTCAGGTTGGCTATTTTTTCCCCCGTAACATTTCAGAAAGTATTTTCACTCTATTTTTTATTCCCTAAGACATTCAGAATGGAAATGCCAACTAGAAGAGCAGATGAGGCTTTCTTAAGCTCAAAGAAGACAAAGTAACTCTGCACTGTTTATTTCCCCTTCGATATCTACATCTCTCAGCTTTGATACAATATGTAACCACCCAGCTGTCTATACTTTTACATTCTAGTACAATTTACTACTCTGAATTTTACTAAGAGATTTCTAGGGAGTAAAGAATAATAGTATTCAACTACTATGTGATAAATACTATAGGTAGATGGGAATGAATATTATTTAAAAATTGTGCAGCAGAAGTATTTTTCTCCCTGAGTACCATAAGGACAGTCTTTATATTGAGCAAAAACCTTCCTCCCATCAAATTTGGCACTTGAAGGGGCATTCCGAGAGCTTTAGGAATTTTACTTAACATGTAACTCTGTACCTTGAACTCATTTTAACTTCAAGGAAAAAATAAAATGGTACCGGAGCCTGGAAAGCTAAAGGAGAGAAGCAGGTATAAAAGGTGTATTTCAAGAAGGATTTCTGAACTAGTTCATAAGATGTCATTGTATCAGAAAGAAGCCAAGTAGAAAAACTGTTTCTAAAGACACTGAAGAAAGCTTTTAAACTGTGGGGTTGGTTTTGTTTTCCAGTTTGGAAAAAAGTATTCTGCTCAGGTGCTGTTTCTCAGATACTCTTTCCCAGAGCAGGAAACCTGCGAAGTAGACCCCAACCCATGAGCACTCAGGTATGGAGATGGAGCAAAGTTGTTCTCATCATTCTAGAAAATAACGATTATCTCTTCTTTCTAAGTCTTTAATTTCTAAAGGGCAGCAGATAACTAATTTCTCCCAGCACATAGTTAGGTCTTCTAACTGGTTTAAAGACAGGGCTGTAGCAATAAAATATGCATATGTCTACATTTACTACTGGCCAAGTAATCCATTTTTTTCTTGCAAGAAATATCCTGCGTTAGTTGTTGAATTTGGAATTTGATCCTTAATTTCCTCTAGGATATTATAACAGTATTTGTTGAAAAACAATCTTATTTGTATAACTGAGAGAATGCTAACATACATCTGCCTTTATATGCTTAAATTAGGTTGCTTTCATCTTGGTGTTCATATTGGTTATTTGATTAGTGGTACTGCCTTTGCACTAGACTAAAAGCTTGCAAGAACAGGGACCATGTTGATACTGCTGCCCCACGTAGGCTTGGTACCTTGGTGTTAAGTAGTGACAGGACTTACCCACGTATCAGGACACAAGAACTTTGTCAAATTTAGAGGTGGCTCAATTCCTTAGTGATGATTCTGAGCAAGTCCAATAAGCATGGACTTCTCTTCAGACTCTTGCCAGACATCAACTCAGAAATAGAATTAAAATATGTTATATTTGAACTGTAGACTATATGGATGTTTGTTGAATGAATGAATGCATGACTGAAAGGGCAAATAGTTAAGTCTTGGCATTTTCTTTACATTGAATTAATTGGCTATATTAAGTAGACAAAATAATTCTATTAACTAGAAAGATATAATTTAAAATAGTATAGATTCCAATCTCAGCTGAGATATATAGTAGATGTAAAGATTAGCAATTTTTTCCATATTGAAATCCTCTGGAGTACTGGATATATTTTAATCTTTGATTTTTCTTCCTTGTGGTAGGCATTTTTACACCATTTCTCTTCTGACTTCTGTAATAAAACTTATAAAATATGATAAATCTAGGAAAAATTTTGTGCTCATTTCCAAGTCAAAATGATGAATGGGTTTAGTGAGTTATTTTTAGACGGTTGTGTTGTTGACTGACTGAAAGGATCATCACACTGTAATACATTAAATACATGCAAGTCTTTTTATATGAATTATGTCTCAATAAATCTAGTATGAATTTTAAAAATAAAAGTGCAATATGTATTTTCAAAAAATTTGTGCTGAAGTCCTTTGTGAAACCGCAGTATAAACAAGGTTTTATGTTGTCATGGTTTGTGAAAGTGATCACAGTAATTGCAGTGTTAATATCTATCACCTAATATCAGATTTCTTTTGAGGTTACCAAATGCATTAAATAACAATGATCTTAATGAATACTTTAAGATCTACTTGTCACAACAGAAATGAATGTATGTTTAACATTTATGTGTCTTCATGTTTGTGTTCTTTGATATAAATGCTAAACATTGCTAAGAATATAGAAAGTTCATTGCTAAGAATTTCCACAGCCCCAAGAGATTTGACAATTACATAATTCCTAAATCAAAGCACAGGTTATTTCCCCAACTGCGGATTATACTCTCTCATCTTCTACTGATAACTCTTGGTTTTAGGACGCAGCTCTGAAGTTTCACATGTATTCCCTGAGAGGTGAACACTGGAGCTTTAGGATTGCTTAATGCTTTAAATATGATTCCCTGTCATCCTTCCAGACCAAGCAAGGTGGACTTCCCAGAACACTATATTTCAGTACCTGAGCTGTATGACTTTTAGAAGAGTGAACACAATGCCTATATGGTAAAAATCTACAGTAGCATTACACATGCCTAACTTCTGAAGAAGAACCTTCAATCACTGGGTATCTGGGAATTCTTCCTGTCCAATAGCATGGTATCTCCTCCTTCATTCTTGCAGGTACAGTTAACCCCGCTGAGTGCTAAAATAGCTACATGACTGCATTACATTAATTTTGCTATGATGGATGTTAATGCTGAATCTTTCTTAGCATATTAACGTTGGAAAGGAACTGTAACTATACCTTCCAATTGCTTCCTTTGTACAGAAAACTTTGCCATTGAGATACTCAGGCTAAAATGCCACACGACATGGACTAGATCCAGTGATCGATATACATAGTTACTATGTGATATAATAAAACGATAATTATAGTAATTGTCCACGTCAAATGCCTCTGGTGCTATGATTGCTCCTCTTGTTGATTTCTCTAGTCTTCCTCTTGCTTACTTAGCTCAACATTAAGGAGGTGCTGGCTGCCTGCAGGTGAGCGCTAAGTGAATTTGTACAGGGTTTCTACTAATAGGAGGAAATGTCTGTGTTCCTTGTATTACTCACCCATTTAAAGCTCACAAGTCACAGTTACAAGCTTTCAACTTCAGTCAGTGGTGTGTTTTATAACCTGGAGCAAAAGTATCTGGAAAGAAGTAGGAGAAATATAAGAAGAATGTGATGTAGTGCCTGTCCAAGTCTAAATTCTGCACTATGCCATCCCGAAGGATCCCTTTTTGTTACTGGGCTGATTTGAACAAAAGGGAGCCGTGCAGAGCAGCTGCTATAAGGTCAGGGTGAATCTGCTAAGGGGGCATTCTGGGAAGACATGATCAATAGCCCCAAAGCAGACAAAATGTTTTGGCCCTTTAATTAAAGTTTGAAATGAATTATGAAATAACTAATCCGGGAACAGACAGCAGTGCTTACAGTAACTGATCCCAATTTACCTACTTCTCTATCAAAGTAGCCATCTAAGGAAAATGTGTCTCAAAATCTCATAGCTGCACACTAATTTACCTTAATTTAGTGAAATATTTTCTGGAGGCCACAATGTATTATTTTTTTTTAACTCACAAAGTCATAAAAAATTTGCTAAAATTGTGGAACCTGCATTTATAAAATAAGAGAGAGCTTCATTTCGATTCCTTACTATTTGCACACAAAGAGGTAATTTCATAATTTTAGGAAACTGTCCAACCGGCAGATAGCTTGTTGGTGAATCCAAAACACTTTCATAAGAGAAGTAAGAACGATTTCAATTAGATATTCTAAATCTCCCTTTACTTTCAGTTAATGGTTATGCAAATTCTGCAGCAAACCAGGGATTCTAAATAAGAAAATCACAGAGTAAGGAATGATTACTATGTATTTATTTCATTGCTGCTGGTGTGTAAAAGGATGCCTGTAATACAACATGGAAAACATACAACAATGTGGAATCTGATGAATGCCCTGCGCACTCAATAGCAGATGATGGTGACATGGAGCAGTGATATTCCAGTTCCTGACACAAAGGTGATATAAGGTGTGCTTTTCACAGTATGAACATGACACCGCCAATATGCAGGACAGAGCCATCACTTGGCGTTTTGCTTTTACATTTTGTGCATAAGCTTATTTATGGGAAACATGCGCACATTCTGAGTCCTCTGAAACCTCAAGTTTCCAAGATTAGATTTTACAGCTTCAAGCAAATTTAGGAAATGTTAGAGGACAAGACTTAAAAGATAATTCATAAGTTCTAAAGGACATGGTCACTTGTATATATATGTATATATACATACGCACAAACAAATGATGAATATGCTCACACATATGAAAACCTGTATAAATATACACACTGATAATATATGCTATAAAAGAAAGTAATATTAAATAAACAGTTGACAGTCTAAAAGAAAATATTTTATAAATACTTTTACTCAGAATAGATCTTAAAATGTTACTATGAAGACAAATAGCCTACATAAAAATAAGGAAGATATTTGGCTAGACATCCCAACAAAGGAGATATAGAAGTGGGACATTAAGCACATGAAAAGATACTCAACATAATTTTCCATTGGAGAAGCACAAATTAAAATCGTAAAAGAATATCACTTTAGAGTCCTTAGAATGGGTATCCCTGGAACAAAATAGCAAATATGTATGCATCTGCATTGCCTGTGAGGAGACAACACGATAGCATCACTTTGCAAAACAGTTGGGCAGATTTCTTGGAAAGTTAAATATAAACTGGCATTTCTATTCTTATCCATCCAGAAAAAAGTGAAAGCACGTCTACATAAAGACCATACACAGCTATTTATAGTAATCTTATTCGTAATAGCTACAAACCAGAAACAACACAAATTCCCATCAATTTGTAAATAAATTTTAAAATGTAGTATGTCCATATGACAGAATGCTATTTAGCAATATAAAGTAATACACCACTCGTATTCACTGCTGTAAAAACATTATATTAAGTGAAAGAATCCAGATATATAAGATCATATATTATGAAATTCTACTCTACAGACTTTCCAGAGAAGTAAACTTTATAGTTTGTAGAGGTGAATACATGGTTAGTTAGGGTTGGGGGTGAAAATGGACAGTGAATAAAAATGTTCACAAAGGAATTTCGGGAGTCACAGGAACATTCCTAAAATACTATGGTGATGGCTGTGCAACTGTAAATATGTCTAAAATGGGTGAGAGCTGTGGTATGCCATTTCCATCTCAATAATGCTGTTCAGAAAATGTTGTATGTTTGGCTAGTAATTAGCAGTACAGTCGCAGGCAGAATCAGCAAGATAAAACAATTTAGAAATATGAGACAATTTGACATTTATAGAGTTCCTGAAAGGAATTTAAAATAGTTCAAATCCACAAGGACTCGGCTGACATTTATTTTAGTGTCCTATAGCGATGTTACTCTCCTTAGTTTCGCAAGCACCACTGGAATAGAGATCTTGACCTTCTTGTTCATCAGTCTATTCCTGGTGCTTTTGACAGTGTCTAGTTCAGAGATGTTACTCAATAAATATTGATGAATGAATGGGCTAGACTAGACTGAGGTGATCTCTAGGCGAGAAGTTTCCTGTCAATTTAGCTGGAGTTTAAAATCAGGTCAGACATATCGGTATTGGTAAGAACAAGAGGTGAAAGCAAAACTTCTATTTTATAAACAGAGGCATATCATGATTATTTTAAAAATCGCTCAAGGTAGCCAGGTATGGTGGTACCTATCTCTAGTCCCAGCATTTGGGAGCTGGGGCATGAGTATCCCCTGAGGTCTAGATTTCAAGACCAGCCTGGACATTGTAGTAAGACCTCCAACTCAAAAACAGTGTTCAAGATGTAAGAAAGGCACAGGGATAGAGGAATAAGCTGGGGCTAGGAAAGGAGAGAGGCACTTCAGCAGAAAGCCCTGAAGATGACAGTAAAGAAGTTTTGAATCCCGCGTGGAGAGACTTCATAATAAAGTGATCTCATGTAGTTACCTAGGGCGAAAGTCTTAGCCAGCAGAGACTTCTGAGGAAAATCAATACAACAAGCACCCTGGTCTCATTCTCTGCCCTCAAACCACTGTCCTCCTGGGGATTTTCACTGTCTAACCCAAACAAAGACCTGGGTCAGAGTAGTGTGTTGAATGTCCACATAGCTCAGCCTTGTTCTGTGAGAAGGTGGTAGAGGGACATAGAAATGGGAGGGAGCTAAGAGGCTGTGGAACCTTAATTCCTAAATGCTGAAAAGACTTTTATTAGAGAAAGGGCTTTGCGTATCTCCTGTGGTGTTGTCCTCTCCTCTTATACCCAAGGGAACTAATCCCATGTCACTTAGAGAAATGGTAGTGACCATGTCTCTGATGAAGTCACCAAGGAAGACAAGCTGACTCTACTCAGGACCTGCCCTCGTCCTTGGCTTTGCCTCTAAGCCCATAACCAGGCTCAAATCTCTGAAGGCTCCTCAAGGGGAGGTACACAGCACGGCCCCTGAGGAGGCTCACTAAACTCCCCAAGAATTTTAAGTTTTCCAGTTCTTCAGGAAGAGGTCTGAGGAGCAAGTAGGGAATGGACTTCAAGGGTGTGGGATATGGTAGAGGAAGCGTGAACTTGACTCAGGTTGAGTTTCTCAGTGTGGACCCATCAAATAGAGATTCTGAGTTTAGTGTTGCAACTTACAGAGTTTAAAAAAGTATCAATTCTTCTAATTGACCAGTTGGCCAAATTATACAACACAAGATGGCTGTTTGAATGAGCTGGAGATGTCTGATACTGCTTGCTTCACTCTTGAGGGGCCATGAAAGCTCTGAGAGATGGGAGGCTGGAGCAGATTTGCCAACTGAACTCCAATGCTCAACCCTGGGATGGTTTGGAAAATGTGCCTTTCACTAAAGGGAGTGCCATCATTGCTTTTCTGTGTGAGCCATGCTTAATGGTACAGACTACAGTCACTCCAATGGCAAACTTAAAGGTGATGAGCTTAATTGGATCCCAGAGTGGCAGGAGCCTAGGGCAGCAGTCGGTTGCCAAAGGAAAGGTGAACACACCTCAATGGATAGCAGAAGCAGAGCAGTTATCAGAATGAACTGACACACAGACCTACAGTACTGAGCAATTCGCCAGTGTTCCCAGAAGTGAAATAGACAAGAAGCCTGCTAAAGTTTTACTAGATTAATATGAGCAGAAAAATTTTAGGGCAAATGAGCTAAAATTTACTTCAAACCCATAGCAATAGAGAATCATGGCCTTTTAACCAACATCCAGATGTGAGCTGGTTTACAGACCCAAAAACCCCTTGCATGAAGGAGACACTGGGTCCTTTGAGTGAAGGAGACTTGTACACTACCAAAAAGCTGTCCTTCTCCCATTTTCCCCAAAGGGACCTATGGCTTTTTATCTGGATAGCTGTACACTGTAGAAAGCGAAATGATCAGAGATTTCAGAGACTCCTGGACTTTAGAACTGATGCTGATCCAATGAGATCCAAAATGTCCTTGCTGCCCACAAACAAGTATAAGGGCCTATTGTAGTCAGGTGCTCAATAGAGTTTTAGCAAAGATACAATGCTCAGTGGGTCCAGTAGGTCCCTGCAGCCATCCTGTGGGCATTTCTCCAGTTTCAGAGTGAGTAATGGGGAGTGATACACTTAGTACCTGACGGAACTCCCACATTGGTTCCGTAACCTGTAGTGTGAGAGCTGTGATGGAGAGAAAAGTCAGAGGCTGGAAGAGTTGTCCATACCTGTAAAAAGACTCATTGAGACCAGTGTCACATCCTTGGAGAAACTGCCAAGATTAGCACCATCATCAAGGGCTTGAAAGATGCAAGGATGCTGTTCCCACCGCATTTCCATTTCACACTCCTCTTCAGCCTGTGCAGAAGAAGACCAGACCTTCAAGAGTGAGGATGGATCGCCACAACCTCAGTCACCTGTGACTCCGATTTCAGCTTCTGTGCTCTATGTGGTTCCCTTGCTTGAGCAGATTAACACACCACCTGGTACCTGATAGATATGGTAGCTATTGATTTGACAGATTCTTTTTTCTCTCTACCTATCCATAAAGCCCACCATAAGCAATTTAGTTTGAGCCAGCAAGGTCAGCAAAACATTTTTCTGTCTTACCTTCGGGGTATATGAACTATCCAGCTCTGGGTCACAATATAGTTCAGAGGGATCTTCATCAATTTTCTCGCCTACAAGGTGTCACACTGGTCCATTACACTGATGATGTTATGCCGATTGGACCACGGGAGGAAGAGCTAGCAAATGCTCTGTACTCGCTAGCAAAACATTCGCATGTCAGAGGATGAGGAATAAATCAAAATAAAAGTCAAGGTCCCTCTACCTCAGAGAAGTTTCTAGGAGCCCAGTGGTGTGGTGCATGTGATCTCTTTTCAGGTTGTTGTATCTGGCCTCCAAAACAAAAAAAAAAAAGACAAGGCACAGGGCAGAGTTAGCCTATTTGGATTTTGGAATCAATGCATACTGCAGCCCATGTACCAAGTGCCTCAGAAAGCCAGTGGCTTTGAGTGGAGCCCAGATCAAAGAAAGCTCTGTAACAGATCCAGGCGATGTGCAGGTTGCTCTGCCACAGGTGCCAAATGATCCAGGGGATCCAGTAGTACGTGAGACATCAGTGTCAGGTGAGGATGCTGTTTGGAGCCTCTGGAAGGACCCCATAGGTGAGTCACAGAGGAAGCCTTTAATATTTTGAAGTAAGGCTTTGCCACCATCCCTTTCCCTTTTGAAAAACAGTGATTGGCTTGCTGTTGGGCCTTAGTGGAAACTGAATGCTTGACCACGGGACACCAGGTTACATGCAAGCTGAGTTGCCCATCTTAACTGAGTGCTGTTTGATCCACTAGGTCATAAAGTTGGCACACATAGCCACAGTCCATTGTTACCTGGAAGTACTCTGTATGTGAAAGATCCTGAGCAGGTCTGCACCAGTCCTTCAGGAAGGAAGGTGTGGGTTACCCCACTTGGGAGAGAACCAATATGTGCTGAGGTGCATGCTGAAAGTCCAGGGAAAACAGAATTGGTCATAGAAGAAGATGGTTAAAAATATCAGCTATGACCATGTGACCAGCTACACAAAGATTGCAATTGTCTTAAGAACTTCTTTCCCATTGAGTTAATGTGTTTGTGAGTATATAGATATACGTTAAACCTGTATCTTTTTCCTTTCTTTGTAATGTAACATTGATTGACTTAATAGCAGACCTTAATTAGGGTGAAATATATGTTGTAATATTTAAGTTAGGAAAGTTAGGAGGAAAGTAAGCATCACCCAAAGAAAAACTGCCTTCTGTGCTGAGGACTGGGTTAATGTTTCCCTTTGTTAGAATACAGGATAGTTGCTCTACATTAGGTTCTAGTGTATTTGGAGGCTAATTTTGGCTTTAGGAGATGTTTCTGGTGATGAGTGGACAAGAGGTGGATTGTGATATGTGAACTTGAGTAAGAATCACAGAGCTGATTATTAAAGCTCTGGGCGTGGCTGTGGGTGATTGACATGTAGGCCCCAAGCTGAGGAGGAAAGACCCACCCTAGATGTGAGTGCCACCAACCAGCAGGCTTGTAGTCCAGATAGAATAACGAGGGAAAGAAGGAGAAAGTGTGTTCTTTTTGTGCAGAGAAGCTCCAGTCTCCACCACTGCCTTCGGATGTTGCCCTTTTCTTCTGTCAGGCTTCTGGTGAAGTCTCTTCAGCTTTCTGACACAGGCTTGCCTCTGTTACTCTGCGGTGAGCTTCCAGGCCACTGACATTCAACTGCTCTGACCCCTCTGGCTTTCCTGCATGCAGATGTTTATTTTGGATTTTTCTGCTTCTGGTTCCACTGATAGCATGGTAACTCCTTCCCATCTGACCTTGTAAGACTCTCAAACAATCCCTTGTATAATCAAACACAGAATCTACCAAAAATGTACTAATCAGGAAAAGAAGAACATGTATAAATATTTTAATACTAAGTTTATTGAGACACCCTTAGATTAATCCAAGTTATGCTTGGTCTCTATAATTACAAGAGGTGCTCAAAGTGGTGGCCCTTAGTCTCCAGACATTTATTAGTATTGAGGACTGCTGAAATGTGTCTACACTTTTTTGCTGGATGCTGCATGTCTTTTATATTGATCCTGTTGCTCTGTTGAACCCTAAACCAGTGTAGGAGGGAGCCTTGGACCACTGGAGTGTGGGTCTGACTGAGGAAGAAGGAGCTAAAGCAGAACACAGAACCTGAGGATTAGCACTGGGTATTTCTAGCTTGAGTGCATGAGTAGAGGCACTAATATAGAGTGATGGTTTGCACTTCTATCTTCTGTAAAACAGGGCTGTTGTTAAAACATGGTAGGCTTGAGACTGCAAGTAAGCAATCAGCAGTCTGCCATGTGAAGAGTTTGATACTATGGTGTGGAACTGGGATGTCCTCAGTGGCTCCTGTGTTAAAGTATTGTCCTCAGCATGGTTCTTTTGTGGGGGTGTACATCCCATAAGAATAGAAGTGTTAAGGTCACTGGGGTCATGGCCGAGGTATCATGAAGCCCAGCCTTTCCCCTTTTCTCTTTTTCCTTCATACACTGGGTACAAGGTGAGTGGTTTTGCTCTACAACCTCCTGCTGCCATGATGTGTGACTTTGCTTCAGGCCAACAGACCATGGACAGGGCCCTCTAAAGCTATGAGCCAAAATAAACCTTTTCTACTTACAAGACAATTAGGTCACTCAGTTGTACAGACAGAATGGTGGTAAATGGGAGAAGCAGGTGCAGATTCTCTTGGTGCTGATCTTTACTAAGTGTATGTCTCTACATTATGTCTCCCTTGACAAAGCAAAGCCATATCAGGTGTTTTCCTGTAGGTGAAATAAGTAGTCCCTAAAAAAAGTGATTCAGGAAGCTTAACTCAGGAAGCAGGAGTTTAAGCCATGGTGTACTTCTTGAGCAACTTCTCAGATTAATGCATTCATTTCTTGGGGATCCAGGGGTACTGGCATTTTTTTAGATTAATGTGTTTATTTCTTATAGCTTTTGTAACAAATGGTCACAAATGAGCTGTTTTAAAATAACAGAAATTTACAGTCTCACAGTTCTAGAGGAGAGAAGCCAGAAAGCAAAGCACAGCAAGGCCATGCTCCCTCTGAAGGCTCTAGGGAGAAATATTTTCTTGTTTCCTTCCAGACTTTGGAAGTTCTTTAGTCCAGTCCATGTTAATTTAGTGTGATCTCATCAATACATGGTTATAGCTGCAAAGGTCTCACTTCTAAATAAGAGTGCATTTACAGGTACTAGGGATTAACACTTCACATCTCTTGTGGTTATACAATTCAACACAACAATTCATGCTACAGAAACAATAATAAATAATAAAGTTGATCTCATTTTTAGGAAGCATTTCATGAAATTTTATGGAGAGTCACACTTCCATGTATACCGTGACTTTTTTTCCAACTTTTTCCTCATTGCAGAGAATAACTGTACAGTGAGCCGGGTGGAACGGGCGTGGCGTACGAAACCCTGGTGAATATGGGGGTCTCCTACTGACTACCCTGAGTTTGTTTGTGATTTCACTCCTCTTCTCCGCTGACCCTAAGTTTATCTATTCTGCTTAATATTCGAATTGAGATGAAATTTCCTCCTTGACAGATTTTAAATGTCAGAATAATATAGTAGCTTCTGCATAGAATGAAGGAAATTTATTTTCAATTATATATTTAAAATTAAGCATTATGTGGGGTTCTTAAATGATTTCAACTCTACCAGTCTATACTTTGATTTCCCTGAGTTTATACATCTGTGTATGGGAAGTGAGTAAAGTGAATAGAAAGAGAATAAGATCTTACAGGGTATAGGGATGTGTGGGTCCTGGAAATAGTTGTCATTCAGAAAGGTGCTCCGAGTTGTCAAGAGATAGTACCTATGCTCGTGCCAGCCTGTAATGCCTTTGAAGCTCAGGGCGCCAGTTCTTTGAAATGCCCGTTTTGGACTGTGAAATGTTTTTTGAAGGAAGGTGTAAATACATTTGAGCTTATGTTACTAGTTAAACATTCAACTTTTTACTCACTTAAAGCTGACATGTACTTTTATAAAAAGAGCTGTGGGGACATACATTGGTAGCAAGATTGTGAATGGAAGACAATCCTTTGAAAACAAACATGGACCAATGATTATTGATATATTTGTCAGGGTCCTTATCCACAAGTCACAGAAGTCGCATTTCAAGCTGGTAAACCATAAGAGCAAGTTAGTGTTAGATAAGTAGAAAATAATCTCTGTAGATAGAGAAGGTTTCAGATAGATTTGACCAGGGCCTTTTTACGTCTCAGCCATCTTTCAGCGATTTCCCTCTTAGTGAGCTGTCTTTTCTGCTAGGGATGGCTTCCCTCATTGAGGCGACATTACACTGACCACATCTGCCTGACATGTTTCTGTCTCCAATTCTAAGGATCTGGGCTCCCGCCTCCGCAGGACTCTTAGCAAGAGATCTGGTAGTCACACTGATTTCTGGCAGGAGACAACAGGAATGAAATATGCTGGCTGCTTTAGGAAAGCCAGCAATGACTCGTGATTCATGGCAAAGGGTGGGCACCTGAATGACATTTTCACAGATCTTAAGAAAAGGGTTAATAGAAAAATCAATCGATGATACCTGTAGTGCATACCAGTTACCACATTCATTAGCATTTCTTATCCTCTTTATACTACAGATCTTCCCCCAGGAAAAATGTATGTCCAGCCAAACTTCTGTGTCATGCTTTCTTACCCATCTATTTCTAAAAATCCTCAAATCTACTAAATTTTATGTTCTTGAATACACTATTAATGATAGTTATCCTGTTGCTTTTAGATCTTTGGCACTTGCTCATCTCACTTAACTGAAATTTGGTTTCACTTCACTGAATAGTAGCCCTCAGTTTCCCTTGGGCAAGCAGCATTCTAATCTGTGTCTCTGAGTTTAGCAGTTTTACGGTATTGCATATAAGCATAACTGACACTGATGTTGGGAATACAAAGTGGTGAGGATGCTTTAAATAGCCATGTAGGAGTGTTTTTAAAAGCTAAAAATCTGTGTAAAACCTAGCAATCCTATTTGTGTATACTACCAAAATTCCTAAATTGGTATCTCAATGAATTATCGGCACTCCCACATTTATTGTGCATTATCCTCAACATCTGTAAGATGAAAACTAACCAAGGGTCCACCAGTGGATAAGTAGATAAAGAAATTGTTGTGTCTACATACAATAGAATATTATTCAGACTTGAAAAAGAAGGATAGCCAGACCCATGTGACAATATGGTGGCCCTGGAGAACTACGTGCTAAGTGGCTGAGTCAGTCACGGAATACTCACTACTGTTCCGCAGTGAAAGGGGTGCCTGCAAGGGTCAAACCCATCTGCATCTGTTAACAAGCTATTGTGTTTGGAAGTAGAATCCTTGCCAGTGACAGCTGACTCCCATTTTTTCAACTGAACATTAGAAAGTTTCCTTCTTCCTTACAAAAACTGTTAATTTCTTAAAGATGAGGATCGTTTGCCTACTTTTGCTAGATGTCTTGGTTACTTTTCCTTGTTGCTGAGACAAAACACCCAATGCCCAAAATGAAGGAAGGAAAGGCTTATTTAGCTTACAGTTTGTGGAGTTTTCAGTCCATATTTGGCTGGTTCTGAGGCAGAGCGGCCCATGGCAGAGGGCAAACGTTCATGGCAGCAGAGCACAGCAAAAACCACAAGAGCAAAAAGGGAGGAATGGCTGCAAGCAGCTGCTTTTATCCCCTACACTAACAGCCTACCCCCACCCAGGGGGGCGTGTAGTTTTCACACAATCTCCATGCCCTCCTCTTCCACAGGCTCAGTATCTGTACAAAGTAAGCACCCTGGCTTCCTGCTGAATCACTCAGCCAAATCTCTAGACTCCCCAAGTTGACACAATGTATCAATCATAATACTAGGTTTCTAAACTTATGTTGCAAGTAAAATGTAATTTAGAGGAATATATTTCTTCACAATTACTCTTTCTTGCTAAATAAGCATTTTTCTTAAATATCAAAGTTGAAGTCGGGGATTTAGCTCAGTGGCATAAGTGCCTGCATCACAAGCACAATGTCCTCAGTTCAATTCCTGGTACAAAAAAACAAAAACAACAAAGTTGAGTTTTTATTTTGGGGAATCCTCTTAGTGATGGTAATTTGGAATTTGACAAATATAATCTTTTTGTCATCATTAACGATATTTTGTTCACTTTCTTTTTTAAATTTGAATTTTACATTTTTATTTGACATAGTTATATATATTTATGAGGTATTGTGTGCTGTTTTGGTACATGTAGATATTGTGTTGTGTATGTGTGTAATAAAGGATGTCATTTTCGTTCAGCCCTCCCAAACTAGAATTTTAAAATTACATTAGTAGAAAAATTATATTCCTCACCCATAGAGATTAATTTAGACTAAAATGTTACAAATGAGGACGTTAATTGTGTGAGGAAACTTAGGGAAGTGTACAATATACAAAATTATGCTGAACACAATAAGATATATTTTTCTATTAAGACACACCTAATGCATCTCCATCACTTATGCAACATTAAATGAAGGTATCTTATTGGGATGTGCATAATAATAATACTACTGCAAAGCCTGATTTGACACATTTTTTCTAAAATGGGTATTGAAACTCTTAAAGAAAAATCGTACATATCTAATTAACAGTAAGTCATAAAATAGTGAGATAATAAGATCTCATGTTGAGTTTCAAAAGTGCTAAGATTAGTCAACTACAGAAGATTGAGTTTGTAAGACTTCCAGGAGACCAAAACAAAGAGAAGTATTGCCTTGTACTAAAAGAAATCTCACATTACATCTTGGAGGTTTCTTTCCTTGTTATGGTGTATAAGAAACAAATTGAGGAAATACAGCACATTTATGTCAGATTCTGTGTTACAAATCTACTCCCGAATCAGTGTTTCCCCATTCCTTAGGCTTGCAGTAATGGCTGACTTCTTCCATACAGTAGTAACATCAATACAATGCTATCGGTATTTCTGTACCTTTGTTGGATATTATAAATTTACATTTATTTATTCACCAAATATACATTTAGTAACCGTGGCCTGACCTAGGTTCTCCAGAAAAGACAGCTTCCAGAGAAGTGTGTGTGTGTGTGTGTGTGTGTGTGTGTGTGTTTTGAATGTCATAGCAGGGAGCAGGAGTAAAAAGAAAGAAAGTCTGGAGGGAAAGGAGAGAAAATCAATTGCAGGGATGTAAGGTGATCTGGTTAACACTTAGTGTCAAGGATGAAATAGTGCATACAACTGCTTTCTGAGAGGACAAATAAAGGATCATTTCTCCAGACAGTGTGAGTTGGGGAGGTGATTTATTCACTGGCCTCTGCCTCTTTGTGGTGAGGTTAATTTCCCACATTTCCAAGGTGTACATTCAGGGCACAAAAAGCATGCAAATATCTCAGTTCATAATTTTTTAAATTATTATTTTAAAAGTAAAAGAACAAAAACATTAACAAACATACACAAAGTAGCACAAGAATAGTACAATCAAAACTGAGATACAGACAAGGTGACAAGGAATCAGCAATGGTTGTTGCATTACATATTGATAACTTTGAAGTGTATACTCAGGAACATAGATATAGACATGCAAAATTGATCAAACAATTAATTATCAACTATTCCTTACAATAAAGTGACCTAAGTCAGTAGTACAACTATGTTAGATATGCTGCATATACATACATACTTACTTACATTTTTTATATAATTTTTTTAAAGTGTGAAAGAAAAAGAACTACATCAACAATAGAAAAAAAACACAGCAAGCATTAACAAAGAGACACAAAGTAGCACAGTAACAGTATAATCAGAATTGAATTCTAGACAAAGCAACAGAACACCAACAATAGTTGTTGCATTACATATTGATATCTTCAAAGTGTATGCTCAGCAGAACACACATAGACATACAAGATTAATCAAACAACAAGTCATCAACTATTCCTTACCATTAAGTGACATAATACAATAGTAGAACCATGTTAGCCATCCTGCACATATGTATATACATACATAGATACATACATTTTTGCCTCTTTCTTTTCTCCTTTCCCTCGTCCCATCTGTTCTTTACTTTTGAACAGATTTCCTTCATGTGTCTTACTTTATATTCCCACCCTCAGGTTCTTCCACCAGTGACACAATATGTTGCCTGCACATGTACCTCTGATTTATTTCACTTATGAGTATGGTGTCCAATTGTGACCATTTGCTTACTAAGGCCCCAAATCTGTCCCTCTTTATAGCTGCATAATATTCAATTACATAAGAATGCCATAGTTTGTTAATCCAGTCTTCTGTGGATGGACACTTGGGTTGCTTCCACAATTTAGATATTACAAATTGCACTGCTATAAACATGGGTGCACATATATCCGAGTAATATGATGTTTTCAGATCTTCTGGGAAAATACCCAGAAGGGGAATAGCTGGTTTGAATAGAACCTCTAGACCTAGTTTGCTGAGAAATCTCCAAACGGCTCTCCACAGTGGTTGCATCAGTCTGCATTCCCACCTGCAGTGTAATAGAGTCCCTATTTCTCCACAGCCTCGCCAGCATTTGTTATTGGATGGTTTTATCATACTGGCCAGTCTTACTGGGGTGAGATGGAATCTCATTGTTGTTTTTATTTGCATTTCTCGAAAGACTAAGGATGAGGAACATTTTCTCATATATTTATTTGTCATTTGTATTTCTTTATCTGAGAAGTGTGTATTCATCTCAGATGCCCATTTCTGGATAGGGTCTTTGAATTTGGACAGGTACATGTTTTTAATACTTTGTATGTTCTAGATAGAAGACCCTTGTCTAAGGGACAGCCAGCTAGGATTTTTTCCCAATTTGTGGGTTTTCTTTTTACTTTGCTGGTGATTTCTTTAGATGTACAAAAACTTTTCAGTAGGATGAGGTCCCAATTATTGATTCTTTGAAGTGTTTCCCTTGCAGTTTCATTTTGTTCATGAACTCTCTGCCGACTCCTACGTCTTCAGGATTTTTACCTACTTTCTCTTCCAATAGATTTAGTGTTTCTGTTTTAATGTTGAGGTCTGCGATCCATTTTGACCTCAGTTTGGTGCATGGTGATAGACTTGGATCTATTTTCAGTTTTGGGCAAGAGGCAAGCCAGTTTTTCCAGCGCCATTTATTAAACAGGCCATCTTTTTTCCAGTGAGTTTGGTTGACCCTTTTATCAAATATTAGATAGCTGAGTGGGATTTTCATTATGGTTGCATCTTCCAGTCTGCTCCATTGATCATCAGGTCTGTTTTTTAGCCAGTACCAAGTTGATTTTATTACAGTTGCTTTGTAGTATAATTTCAGGTCAGGGATTGTGATTCCACCTGATTTGTTCTTATTGCCTAGGATTGCTTTTGCTATTCTGGGTCTCTTCTGGTTCCAGGTAAATTTAAAGCATATTTTCTCTAGCTCTGTGAGGTATGGTAATGGTAGTTTAATGGGAATTGCATTGAATCTGTACAACAGTTTTGGTAATATGGCCATTTTCACAATGTTAGTTCTTCCTAACCATGAGCAGGGTATATTTTTCCATTTATTGAAATCCTCTTCGATCACTTTTTTCTGAGTGCTGTAGTTTTCACTGAATAAATCTTTCACATTCTTTGTTAGATTGATTCCTAAGTATTTCAATTTCTTGGTTGCAATTGTAAAAGGTATGGTTTCCTCAATTTCTCTCTCAGTCTGTTTGTTGTTCATGTATAGGAATGCTATTGATCTTTGGGTGTTGACTTTGTATCCAGCTATGCTGCTGAATTTGTCAATTAATTCCAGGAGTTTTCCTGTGGAGTTTTTGGGGTCCTCCATGTATAGTATCATGTCATCTGCAAATAGTGATAGTTTAACTTCTTCCTTTCCTATCATTATTTGTTTTATTTCTCTCTCTTGTCTAATTTTTCTGGCTAATGCTTCCAGAACTATGTTGAATAGGAGTGGTGACAATGGACATCCTTGTCTTCTTCCTGACTTTAAAGTGAAAGTTTTCAATTTGTGTCCATTTAGTATGATGTTGGCTGTTGGTTTGTCATAGATGGCTTTCATCAGATTGAGGTAGAGGCCATCTATTCCTATTTTTTCTAAGGTTTTTAATATTAATGCATGTTGGACTTTATCAAAAGCCTTTTCTGATTCTATTGAGATAATCATGTGGTTTTTGTCTTTGGCTGTATTCTTATGATGTATCACATTAATTGATTTGCGAATATTGAACCATCCCTGCATTCCTGGAATGAATCCTACCTGGTTGTGGTGTATAATTTTCCTTATGTTTTGCTGTAATCTATTTGCTAGTATTTTGTTGAGTATCTTTGCATCTATGTTCATTAGAGAAATTGGTCTGTAGCTCTCTTTCTTGGTTGGGTCCTTCTCTGGTTTTTGGTGTCAGTATAATACTTGCCTCCAGAAATGTGTTAGGGAAAGTTGCTTCCTTTTCGATTTCATTGAGGAGTTTGAGGAGTGTTGGCATTAAATCTTCTCTGAATGTTTTATAGAATTCTGCTGTGAATTCATCAGGGCCTGGGCTTTTCTTTGTTGGTAAGTTTTTAATGACGTTTTCAATCTCATTAATTGATATTGGGTTGTTCAGGATTTTTACATCTTCCTGGTTCAATTTTGGTAATTTGTACCTTTCTAGGAATCTGTCCATTTCTTCTGAATTTTCTATCCTATGGGAGTAAAGATTTTCAAAGTAGGTGTTAATGATCTTCTAGATTTCTGTGGGATCTGTAGTGATTTCATCCTTTTCATTCCTTATTGCATGAATTTGAGATCTTTCCCTTCTTTTCTTGATAAGGTGGCTAGGGGTTTATCAATTTTATTTATTCTTTCGAAGAACCAACTCTTTGATTCATTAATTTTTTGTAGAGTTTTCTTCATCTCAATTGCATTAATTTCTGCCCTGAGTTTTATAATCTCCTCCCTTCTTTGGGCTTTTGGTTTGGCTTGTTGCTCTTTTTCTAAGATTTTGACGTGTAGCTTTAGGCTATTTATTTGCTCTCTTTCTGTTTTCATGTATATGAGTTCATTGCTATAAATTTCCCTCTGAGGACTGCTTTCATTGCATCCCACAGATTCCGGTAGGTTGTACTTGAATTTTCATTTATTTGTAGGTATTTTAAAATTTCTTCTTTAACTTCTTGTGTGACTCAGGAGGTTGTCTAATTTCCAAGCGTTTATGCGGTTTTTGGAGTTCTCTTTGTCATTAATTTCCAATTTCATTGCACTATGGTCTGATAATATGCATGGGATAACTTTAATTCTTTTGCATTTAGGTAGATATGCTTTATGGACCAGAATGTGGTCAATTTTAGAGAAAGACCCATGTGCAGCTGAGAAAAATGTGTTTTCTGATGTTTTGGGGTGGAACACTCTGTATACATGTACTAAGTCCATTTGTTCATACTTTTGGTTCACATCTGTTATTTCTTTGCTACGTTTCTGTCCAATTGACCTGTCTCTTTGCATCAGAGGGGTGTTTAGGTCCCCTATTACAATAGTGTTATTAGTTATTTGATTTTTTCACGTCTGTTAAGATTTGACTTGTAAAGTTAGGTGCTCCATTGTTTGGTGCATAAATGTTTAGGATTTTACATCTTCCTATTGCAGCTTTCCTCTATCTAGTATGTAATGGCCTTCTTTATCTCTTTTGATTGTTTTCGGTTTGAAGTTCACATTGTCTGCAAACATAATAGCTACCCCTGCTTTTTTGGGAGGACCTGTTGCATGGAGAACTGTTTTCCATCCTTTAACTTTCAGCCTGTGGATTTCCTTCTGAGTGAAATGTGTTTCCTCTATACAGTATATTGTTGGATTGTGTTCCTTAATCCACTCTGCCAATCTTTTCCTTTTGACTGGTGAATTGAGACCATTTACATTAATGGTTATAATCGTTATATATTGGCTTCTTCTAGTCATGTTATTTACTTGTTGCTGTTTTCCTTCTTTTGCTGTCTCTTTACTTACTTGTTCTGTTTGAGGGTTTATTTCTATTGTTGTTCTTGGGATTGTGGTCACTTTTGTCTCTGTCTAGAATCTCTTTTAGTGCTTTTTGCAATGCCAATTTGGCACTCATGAAGTTCTTCAGTTGTTCTTTGTCATGGAAATATTTTATTTCTCCATTGAATTTGAAGGATAGTTTTGCAGGATACATCAGCCTGGGTTGGAAGCTGTTTTGTCTAAGAATCTGTAATGCTTCGCCCCAAGCTCTTCTTGATTTCATGGTTTCCATTGAAAAGTCTGCTGTGATTCTGATGGGCTTTCCTTTATAGGTGATCTGTTTCTTTAGCAGCTTTTAGTATTGTGTTCTTTTGCTGGATGTCTGTGATCTTGACTATTATATGTCTGTGTGTGGTTTTGTTTGGCTTTTGGCTCGTTGGGGTTCTATATGCCTCGATTAACTGTACTTCAGTATCTTTTACCATGTTTGGGAAATTTTCTGCTATTATTTCAGCAAATATTCTTTTTATATCATTTGTGTTGTCTCCTGCTGTTTCACTAACTCCTATAACTCAAATATTATTTCTTCTTGCCTCATCTTGCAGCTGTTGGATTGATTTTCCTTGGATCTTTTATGACTTTATGAAATCCTTCCTTTCATGCTCATTAGCTGCCATGCTGTCTTCAAGATCTGAAATTCTATCTTCGGCTGCAGTTAAGTAGTTTTGCCAGCTTTTAGTGGAAGTTTTCAATTCCTGGAAATCTCTTTGGATCTGTTTCATTCATGGTAATTCATTCCTAAATTGCTCTTGTAATGTTTCCATTTTTCTTCTCTTCTTTTATCTATTTCTTCTCTGTGTCTGCAGAACATTTCTTCCATTATGGTTTTCAGTTCATTTTTTGTCTGAGAGATTATTTCTACTTTAATCTCTTTTGTGGCCTGATGGAGTTGTTTCTTTACTTTGGATGTGATCATTTCCGAGATTGCATGTATTTGACTAATTTCTGCTTTAATCTGTTCTATGGCCTGATGGAGTTGTTTCATTACTTCGGACGTAATTGTTTCATAAATTGCAGGTATGTGGCTTATTTCTGCTTTAATCTCTTCTATGGCCTTTTGGAGATGTTTCTTTATTTCGAATGCAATTGTTTCAGAACTTGCAGGTGTGTGGCTTCCTGGTTCCCCTATATCCTCGCATCCAGGACTTGTTCTGGGTGGGGTTGTGCTCTGAGACTGCATTTTGTTCTTCTGTCTTCCCAGTTTTGGATATCAGATTCAAACTATTGAGCTATAAATTACCCAGGCCATTCACCAGGCAAAGGTCCGTTGCAAAGGCTGCTCCAATGGCTCCTTCTCTTTGGGGGAATGTCCCTTAATCTTTCTGGCAAGAGTTCTGCTCAAAAGGCTGCTCAGATGCTGCTTTGTGGGCTGAGCTACTCCCTACCCAGAGACCTGGCCGGGGCGTGTAAATAGCTCCCCTGCCCGCCCAGTGCTCCCTGCAGGCATGCCAATCCCCTCCCCCACTCAGTGATCCGGTCAGTCGTGGTGCACAATGAGCTCACCCATCCCGGAATCCTTGCAGGCAGGAAGGTCCCAAAGTGGTAATATTTCATGCTTCGCCCGCGATCTGCCACTCCCCGGTGCTTCTCTGTCTCCTTAGTGCTCTTGCAGGGGTTGCTGCAGTTACCGCAGGCTGCAGGCCAAGGAGGGTGCCAGTAGCGGGTACTGGGACTGGAGCGGGACCCCGGTCTGCAGGCCAGATTAATGCAGCCTGCCTGAGGATTGTGGGCTCCAAGTCTGCCCCGCGCTGCAGCTGCCAAAAAGCGAATTTTTGGCCGCAGCTGCCAGCAAGCCGTGCAGGGTTGAGAGGTGGGAGTTTCCAGCCCACCACAGGAGCCCTCATTGGCCGTGGACCTGGCCCAGCTGCCGCTGGCTGCGTGGAGCGCCTCGGGCACCCAGCGCTACGGCCCCGCCCACGCCTCACCGCGGTTAAGTTGTGCCGTCCTGCTGCAGCCTGGGGAGCGCAGAGCAACACGTTCAGTTTGAACTTCGCAGCCGCTTCATAAATATTTTTATTTTGGGGTGTCAGCTGGGACCTTAGAGAATACAGGAATAGAGAAGAGGAATACAGGATGGGCCTGAGAGATACAGTGAGGTTTGTCATGTAAACTTGGTCTTCCCAGCAGAGACTGCAGCAAGAACCACAACCCTGCCCTGAGAGGTTAGATTCCCTTGGGATTTAAATGCAACAGGACAAAAAATGAGAGAGAGGGATATAGGAACACAAAATACAGACATCTTTTCCATATTGAAACTTGTATTTTGGCCAGGAGAGAAAGACAATAAAGAAACACATAATAAGGAACATATCCCATATTGGAAGATTACTACTGTCGGAAAAATGTACAAGAGGTCATACAGAATTGAGGGCTGATGGGATTCAATTTAAAAAATGATATAAGTGTTGATTTTGCACATTTGAGTGCAGGCAGCCATCGCACAGTGCTTCTGTGTTGGAGAAACAGTAAGAAGCTAATGTGGAAAAGTCTGCGATCCCGAGGGGCAAGAGGGACAGCGCCCACAGATAGGCCAGGTGCTGAGAAAACTTGCAGACTGCAGCCTTTCCTCTGAGTGAAAAGGAAAATTGGAGCAGGGTGTTGAGACTCAAAGCATTGGATGAGTTCATATACTGAAGTTTTACTTCCACTTTGGGACGAGACAATAAGTATCTTATGTAAGCAGGAAGCTAGATAGAAGGCCACTGGAGTATTTAAATTTATTTTACACAGTGCATGGTTTCTTAAGATGAGAAATAGTGATACTAAGCCTTTTGGTAGTAATATAGCAGAATAAAATTTAACACATAATATGATTAAATGTACAGGAGGTAGGATAAAATGTGATGATTGCTTAAATTTCTAAAAAAATTCTTATGGTAAATGCATTAATCAACATAAATCTCTTTCAGTATATACTGCCCCTCACTTCCAGTGCACTTATCAATTGTTTCTGCTACTTTCTGGAGCAGTTCTGTAAGTTCTCCTTCACAAGTATTTTTAGCTGAGCAATATTGGCTGTCTCAATATCCTAAGTCAATCAGAATGTTTATATTTCATAGATATTTTTGTTTTGAGGAAGATCCAGAAGTTGCATAATGTCAAGTCCAGTGAATAAAGTGGATGAGGACACAGCATGGTATTTTTACATGCCTACTTTTCTGGTGGGTGACACTTGCCAGCAGCATTCACAGCTTATGAAGACCGTCACAAAAAAGCACATTTAGAAGTGCTCCAGAAAGCAGTAAGAATGATGGGACAAGTACCTTCCCAGTGAGGGCAAATATTTTGAGAAGGATTAATGATAAGCTGTCTTTTATTGTAACAAATTTTTAAAAAGTGTTAAGCATTCACCATATATGTTGATCACCATTTGTATGCATAGATGTGTAGATACACATATAGGTACGTATTTCTACACATATACATTGGTATATATTTAAAGTTCGTGCAAAGTTTTGTCTTGAAATTTGTAATGCGATTTGATGATTTGTATTTTGGAGAGACATGAAAAATCTTTAATCAATGTTCAGAAATACAACTTACCAGGAAGAATAACTTTTTAACATAGTTTTCACTTAACATATTGACAAAGTAGGTTAAAAATGAAACTCCTTGTAATTTAATAAAAAATGAAGGATGCTACACTATTTTGAAAAGTTTCCCTCCTTTATTTATTCTTCTGCATAAATCATCATCAATGTTAACATAACTGCATTATATGGTTGCAAAGGTGAAATTTACTAAGAAATTGTATCATTTTGTCATTCTAACTTTAATGAAAGCAAGAATGTACTTAGTTGTTCATAATTACTGAATTTACTTATTAGCAGTTACAGAAATTACTGATATCTTTTAATTATCAGAATTTCATTCTTATTTGCTTCTTTTTCACTTTAGGAAAAAATGACTTTTTTCAATGAGATAATTTCATATATTATTCTCTCTTTTATTAACTAATTTTCTCCATATCTCTATTTCTCATTTTCTTTCTCGTCTTGTTCTATAAACTCTTGTAAAGCTAATAGCTAATCAACACTAATGAGATTACATTTTAAATTATTCTTCTAATTAGCTCCCCCATTTTGAAAAGTCATTAATGCTTTGAATTAATTGTTTGTGTATTAATATGCATGACATATTTTTCTAGGAAGTCCATCCAATTTAGTTTGCTGATTGCACCACTAATCACCCAGATAATTTTTGGTTATCCTTATCATATAATGTTTATTGAGGCTTATATTTATGAAATACAGCTATGACAGGTGCTGTGCAAACCTTCCAAGACTTCATCTATTTTGATTTATTCTTGCTACATCCCTTTAATTTCCCACATTTTGCTTTGTTTTCTCTCTTGCCCATAACTTGATTTCTCATTAGTACCTTAGGTACAATAAAAAGTCTTCAGTGGTGAAAAGTTTCACTTCATAATTTGAATGATTTTATGTTTGTCTATCCAAAATCTCCATTCTTTCTCTTGGGATATGCAGTTCCCAAATGCTAGGGTTCTACTCAGTCCCCATTTAACCACATTCTCTAAGAACTGTGTAGCCATCACATACCTATAGCCATTGTTTGGATGGTTAATTTTAGTAGCAGAATCATTAGCCAGTGTTGGGGAGCATGTGATGCTGTACTTACCCAAGCAGCATTCTTCCCTAGGTTTGTTTTCCCTTTTTTAGAATAAAAGTCAACAAAAGAAGAGCTATAGGCTAGTAGTTTTATAGCTGATATATTTTTCTGAGTCCATTATTTTGGTGTGAATGTGGATGCTGCATATTTTACTGGGAAATTTGTTGTATTTATTGCTGTCCACTCAGGTAAAGGAAAATGACAAGAGATAGAAGTAGAAATCGATGTTCACTGAAAATCACTTTGCTGGTGTTGGTAGTTCCAGTTCTGGTGGTAACCGTCTTTGGGTCTAGCTGGGCCAGGTCATGTCCTTAGTTTAATGACATGAAACAAAGAATTTCTGCCTTCCATAAATACTCCTGCATCCCAAGTTTTCTCCCCACATAAAAGTTGGATTGCTTAAATTCGTGGCAACTGATCACACATAGCAAATCTTTTCTGCATGTTTGCAGATAGCAGGGGTAGAGCTTGTCTCTTTAGTTCTGTAGGTGAAAATGAGGGAGGAGAACAGATAGACTTTTGATGTCTTATCATCATTCTGTTACACTTAGTAGGAAGTAGGGAAATGAGATGTTTCGTAAATGACAAACCCTTAGTGTACTTTCCCCTTCTGAAAGAAAGAACTTATGAAGCAGACAAAGGATATTTCAGCCTTGCCAGGAGGATATTTGCAAAACACTTTACACGGAGTGGAAGAAAAGCAGCAATAATAAAAAAGTCAATGAATAATGTATAATCCCTTACTCCTGACACAGGGGGTTCTTTGCTCATGTTCTTACAATAATATCAAATCATTATTGCCAGGAAATGTGAATTTATAAACCAGGTTTGGCCTCCATACAAGTTCACAATTGCCTTCCTAGGCAAGAATGCTGGCTTTTTCCCCTTTACTTTTCTGCTTGTCTTGCAAGTTGGAAATGTACTAGTAGCATGGCAGTAAATTTGTGAGAGTCAGCTTTTAGAATTACTGCACCTTTTCTTCATGACATTATAAAACAATCCAAAGTCTTAGGTACTAATTGATTCATTTTAAAACCAACCCAGTAATTTCTCTAGTGCACAAAATGGAAGACATATTATTTTGTTTAAAAACCTAAATAATTTATGTCTCAGTAGCTTCAGATCATACTTGAGAGATGATTCCCTTGGGTACAGTTTCTTTTCTTCTTTTCAACTATTGGAGTAAGAAATAAAAGCAAGAGGTAGACCACTAGTAGCTTCTTCAGTGAAGTCATCTGTAAAACTATCTTGGGCTAATTCCACACTAAAACTGCCAGAGTATGAAACCCAAGAAATCACATTTTTAAAAAGACCTAATGTGCCAATTTTAAATCACAATATGAGCCACTAAACTAACTTTTAGAGTTTTTGACATAAGCAAAATATCAGCTGTGTGGTGAAACTTAAGACATAAAGCTGTGAACTTGGGATTTCCTGTGAAATCCTGGATTGAGATCCACATGATTGCAGTAGTGCACATATTAAGCTCCTGCAAAAGGCCTGGCACTAAGTAGGTCTGGTAACATGTTGAATGAATGATTAAATGGATGACAGAAAAGGTACATTTCAGAGTTTGTGAAGTCTTTGTGGTGCCAAATGAATTATAAAATGATTAATCCCATACCTCTAGGGTGCTTCTCACTGCTAGAGACCTGTCTCCCATTCTGATAAGCTTCATCTTCATTTTGGCTTGTATTTTAGGCAGGCATTGCTTGTGGATGCTGGACACTGATTCCTTTTTTTTTTTTTTTTTTTTTTTTTGTACCAGGAATCAAACTCAGGACCTTGTGCATTCCAGACAGAGGCTTGTGCCTCTGAGCTATATCCTTGGCCTCTGATTCCTAAAATACTGGGAAAAGATTAGGAAAATAAAGGCTTCATGAAGGAAAGAATTTTTGTCTAATTTACCCATTGCAGACTATGTACACCAAACACACTCAGAGAAGAAATATCACATATAGTTGATAAATATATGAATGAAGTCAGGAGTGGGAAAAATGATTTTTCATAATGTGTGGCAATACACTCAATGCACTAGGGAGGCATTACAGAATCTGTGGTTTGGGACAGATTTTTGAATGCAGAAAAATCCTGGATTTATAGAGGTAATAAATTAACGGGATAAAACACAATGAGTTTAGAGAGATAGGAGCTCAATGCATGCTACACGCATGTACAGAACATCACATGGGATCCTATTAGTATTACAACTAATATTTGTTAATAAAAGGTCATTGAAGTAAAAAAAAAGGAGTCAAGTCTTTTCTATTATGACATTCTTGCTTTATGAAAATACTCAAGGAACTGTCAACTTGTAAAATAGTTGGAGTAATATTTTTCTTTCCAAGAATTCAAACTAGCCTGTTAACATTGTCTTCCTTTCTCATAAAGAAATGTACCTAAGGGTTCAAAATATATGCTTCATGGGTAGATTGTCACGAATATTTATTTTCTTACATACTGAAATTATCTGAAAAGAAAATTACTATTTAATCCTCAAATAGTCCCAGTTTTAACAACAGACACTCATCACCAAACTTTAGCCAACTAAATTAAATTTAAGCTTCATTTTAACGATAACTCAATTCATTAAAAATATGTTGTAAGTCTAACACTGAAAGAGTCTAACACTGTTAATTATCAGGAAAGACTTGGAGATGTTTTATATAAAGGACAATGTACTGTTTTGATAGAAACAAAGTACAACAGAGGACTAGTAAAGAGGTAAAAGAAAACACTGTCCAAATATAGTGTGACACATTATAAAATAATGACATCTATCATAAAAGTGTTCTGTGTATTCTATATTCCGACTATATTCTTCATTGGACATGAAATATTTTAGATTAAAAGCAATGGCCTGGCTGTATAAATTTCACTACTATATCATTAGATTACAATACAATTCCTTTAGATAAATATTCTCTCATAATACTGTTAATAACAAAAATAATTGATATATTAGGCAATGAATTATTTTTCCAAAGACTTTATGATGGATATATTTATTAATGCAAAAAATGTACTATAACAGGATAAAGGTCAAAAGTTAGTCTTTGTTTTTGTTTCTTTAAAACTACAACATCCTCAATTATTAAGTATAAATGCAGAATGAATGCTTATTAAATTTGCTTCCTTTATGACATTATTGGTGAAGTAATGTAAATTAGTCACCTTTGAAAAGAGGGTCCACACTGCATTCTCACAGAGCCTGAAGAGACACATAACATTTCACTAGATTACCTAATTATCAGAAAATTACCACCAACTGAATAAATGGTAGCATTTCAGTCTTACTAGAAAAGATGTGTTTTTATCTCTAAAATGCCATAGATAGGTTAAAAAAAAGCAATTACTTGTCAATTCTGCTGCAAAGGTTGTAATATTCAATGCACTTTAAGTGACAGATTTTTCTAAGGGTTAGAAAATTAGCTGCTAGCTAGGTCATAGCTTTTGCAAACAATCCTTTTTTGTCCCCAATATTCTCAATTAATTGAAAAGGCCAACTTCCCTAACTTTAACTTGGATCTTTCAGAACTTAATTTTTGTCTTCTACTCATTTCTATTTACAGTTGCATAACACTTGCCGGGTGGCCATCCTTCCTTTAATGGATTATGTTAGCCATCTTTCCGCTGCTGTAGCAAGATATCTATGTGAATCAACTTGAAAGGAGGAAAGGATTGTTTAGGTTCATGGTTTTAGAGGTTCAGTCCATGGCATACTTGTGCTCATGGCTTTGAGCCTCAGTCAAGGCCAAACATCAGGACAGAGAAGATCTGGTGGAACAAAGCTACTTAACACACAGTGACCAAGAAGCAGGGAGAGAAAGAGGAAAGGGCCAGAGAAAAATAAAGTACACCAATCAAGGTCAAGGGCATCCCTCCAAGAACATGCTTCCTCTAACTATATCCAACTTCTTCAAATTTGAAGCACTTCTCCGAAGTGTGTTATGCTAAAAATTAACTTATGAGGTCACAACTCTCTGAGGCAGTCATGTCCTAAGGGTCTCACTTCTGCTCACTATGGAGGCACCCTTTAAACACATGAGCTTTGGGGGAACCTTTAAGATCATGGAAAATCATTCAGAATTGAAGCTCATAACAACTACTATTTCTGCTTGCAAAAATGTTTTGGTTTGTGTCATGCTTTAGATATGCAGTGATTTTATGATTTAACCGAAGCTGCTTTTAAAATATTCATTTTGATGTGAAATCATCACATAGGATAAGTCCCCAGGTCATACTATGTTGTCCCAATCCATTCATTTTCAATAACAGACCCAATTTCCCTGAAAATAAGACCTAACCAGAAAGTAATGAGCCTTGAAAAGCAGAGATCAAAACTGTCAGTCGATCAGCCTATCCTTGTCTTACATGCCCTCACTATTCTCTTGCTCAGGCAAGGCAAATGTAGGCTGAGTCAAGCTGGCATTTTTGATCTGCAATTTTCCATGCTTATTTTCTGGTTCGGTCATATTCTCTAGGAAACATGGATTTACAATGGCTAGTTACAGCTCATCTTTCCTTACAATTCCATTGAGATAAATTAGGTTTTGAAAAGTCCCATGAGTTACGCCGTGGCTGCTGTGCAGGAAGACTTTGAATTCCTTGTCAAGGCCACACATAGAATATGCTTGTGGGGACATCAGAGTCCATTGCTCCAGGAGACCCAAGGACATTCTTCCTCCATCGTCCCTTTCTTATTACCTATGAAAGATTTTTTGATGCTTGTTGTTCTTTCTAATGTACCATTCCCATCAGCCTTCAAGCCTGCTGTTATTTTATTCACCATAAACAAAGAAACAAACCCATTCTCTTGACTCTCCCACCTCCACCAAATACCACCAGTGATCCTGTTGTTTCTTTTTTTTTTTTTTATTTTAGAAACATAAAAGTACAAAAACATATTGACAAACAGACACCCATTATCATAGAAAATAGTACAATCACAACTAATCTATAGACAAGGTGATATGGTCTCAACAGTAGTTGTTGCTTTATCCATTGATATCTTCGAATTGTAGATGTATGGACCCATATACAGACATGCAAATTTA